>JAQGBT010005623.1:0-13959 GCA_034698585.1 Disparrhopalites patrizii
TGGAGCGGGGGTGGGGAGAAAATGTAAAATCATGGGGGTGTGACGAGAATTGTCTGTAGAAATAAAGAGAATCAGTCCGGATGTTTTTTTTCTCACACTCAAATAATGATGAAGAGAGAGAGTCCGCAAAATCCATTTTAAAAAGTGTTGATGATGTTGTTGAAGAATAGATGAAGACGTACTGTTTTGCTTGTGAATGACGGAGCCAAGTTAAGTAATGTTCCCCATGCAAAATGTTGGGAGGGGAGGAAGAAAAACTGGAGGAGAGAAGAAGAAGTGAAGAATTTTTGTGATCAAGAAGAGGCAGACTGAGAGAGAGAGAGAATGTCAGAGAGAAAGAGAGAGAGAGAGAGAGTTGGAGACAGGGAAAAATGAATTTTTGTGCGTTTCCCCTCCGTCACTTGATCTTCTCTGGGCCTTCCCAACCTCTTCCACGTGTCTCTGTTCCTGGGCCTCTTCCTTGCTGTCCATTGTTAACCCCTTCTCCAAAAAGTCCTCAGTCCCATGGGCGTGTCATTGTTGGGAAATTCTCCCAGTTTCAAAAGAAAAAAGAAAAAAAATAAGGGAGAAAAAAGACGGACGGTTGGTGTGCCCCTCGTGTGTGCCCTCCATAAAAATCTCCCTGTATTTTGTTCGGCAAAAGGAAATCTTAAGAGATTTGTCGGGTACAAAAAACAAAAAATCTTTGAGACCGAACTTTGACCCCGCCACTCTCCACCCCCTGTGGCTCTACAAAAACGGGTGCAGTGTTTTTTCTCAAAAAACAAAATCCCAGCGGATGAAAAGGGATATGATGGAGAAAGTCCAAAGAGAATCTACAGAGGGGTGAGGGTGAAATTGAAGGGGTTGAAAAAACTGAAGGGGATGCTACAGGTGAGGTGAGAGCCAATTGGCGTGTTCCTAATTTAGGTTTCATTCGACTACGAGGACGAATAGGAGCTGGATGAGGTGAGGAGGTGACTCTAAATGAAACTGATGTGTCTTCATCTCTTTTTTGGTGTCTTGCTTGTAAGGCCCGATTGACCTGTGAGTCGTGTCAAACGGTACTGAATGTTTTTTTTACGTGATGATTCTTGTTTGTCGAGGAAGATGATTTTTTTTTGGGCTGAAGCTGTATTTTGTCGTACAAAAAATTTGTCGTTTTGTAATCCGCTCAAAAAGAAAAATGTTGATGGCTTCTTTTGCTCAAAGCTCTTGGGTCTTGCTCGTTTTTTAATGTCCTCCCTTTATCTTTGTAGGAGGAGAAAATGTAATTTTTTTTTGCTGGTACGTCGTCCACTGGGACTTCGACTGGATGGTCACGGAATTTTTTTTAACAATTTTCTATGCGTTTAACCCTTTTTTAGACGCAATCATTGTGTCATCAGCAGCAGGAGCATGGAGTTGGTGTCGTCAAAATCCATAAAAATGGCTGTCCTCAATTTGTGGAGCATTTGTATGGATTCTCATTGTAAATTGTATTTTTTTTGGTTGGCATTTACAAAGGTGGTTGTCTTTGTGCATTTGCATTGGTTGCTCTTGTGTGAATTTTTTTGACTTTGGAAATTTCCAGAATATTTTTTTTTGAGAATATTTTGTTTGTTGGGAATTTTGGATCCAACGTATCTGCCGGTTCTGCTTCGTGTCTTTTTTTTTGTGAGAGAAATCAATTGACGAAAACCTGAGGGGCAGAAGCGAGCACAGCCACGGTGGCGATGATGGTGAAGAGAGTGAAAATGATGAGACACAGTCTATCCACAACCATTGCAGCAAATTTCCACTCATTCGTCACTTCCGCTGCCTCATCATCCTTACGGATCTTGTCCGTGATCACTCGGATCTCCTTAAGGATGAGCGAGAGCTCTCTGTGAGCTCCCAAACATGGATGATGACTCACAGTGGCCGCGATCGGATCTTCGTGGGAACCACCAATTCGCCAACCCGGCGTCGAATGTGGCGTGCGAAGCGTCGCTGGGCGAAAGTCATCGTCCATATCTAACCGGCCAATGGCCACAAAAAACACACACAAAGATCCACATACGTACATACTTAATGTCACTATCCAGCATGAGAATAAAACAACAAGAGCCAATGGGGAAAGTCAATGGGGAAAGTCAATGGGGAAAGTCAATGGGGAAAGTCAATGGGGAAAGTCAATGGAGAAAGCTAAATGAGGAACGTCTCGAGAAACTCAACAAAACCATTTTGAAGAAGACAATAAGCTAAAACAAAAGTTTGTGAAATCAATATACAGCCGACTCTTTCTATAACGGGTCTCCCTATAACGGTTTTCGCACTGCACTCGACTCTCCCTATAACGGTCTCCCTTACTTATACCAGTTCTAACTCTTATACCAGTTCTAACTCCCTCTAACAGCAACAAAAAATTCTCCCCTCAAAAACTTTTTCCAATTGTAAACATGGAAGTATCTGCTTCTCCAATGTTTCTTCTCTATAACGGACAACATTTGCTGCTTTATACAGTTGCTCCCTATAAATCAGCAAATTTTGACCGTTATTGTGACGAACCGTTATGGAGAACATGAATTTCTATGTTAACAATTGCATATAGTTTTTGAGCGGAGTATTTTATGCTGTTATAGAGTGTGAACCCTTACAAGAGAGACCGTTATAGGGAGAGTCGACTGTATAACGGTGTTCCCAAGCCCGCCTGAGAGATGTACTATGATAAATTTACCCTCTATAACAGTTTTCTCCATCACAGGTTTTTTCTTTAACGGAAAAGTTTTGAATCCCCCACCATTCAGCCTCTCTCCCTATAACGGTTTTAGGCAACGCCTTCACATATTTCTCCCTATAACGGTTTTTCCACTGGCTATGAATTCCCCGCCCTTTAGCCTTCTTCTCTATAACGGTTTTAGGCCACGCCCTCGCATATTTTTCTCACTATACCGGTTTTTTTGTAATTTTGAATCTCCAGACTTTAAATATTTTTCTCTCTAACGATATTGTATTATTCCTGATACCGGCTATTCCCTCCTACGGTTACACGTAGGTGCTTTTTGCTAAACCGTTGTAGAGAGAGTCGACTGTAAAAACACGAGAAATAAAATAAATCCACCAGAAATGGAATTAAAAACAGCAAAATCTAAAAAACAAATTGTAAAAAAGTATGAGACCTATAAAAAGCCCTGAATACAAAACAGAAACAATCCGGATGCAAAATATTACAAGGAAATGTCCCAAAGCGTCCTTAAAGGAAAAAAGGGACAAAAAGACCTGAAAGGATAGAAAAAATGTGTGAAAAAAGGAAGGGAAAGCGAAAAAAAATGTGGAAGACAGAGGAGAAATATGTGAGTCTCTCATGCATAGAGGAACGTCAACAAATGGGAGGCTGTCTACTGGGATCACACCGCCCCACATCCAAACAAATTACACCAATTACTCCTCTCGCGCATCCCCTCCATCCTCCCAGAGGAGCACATTGCCCACATCCAACCCAAAAGGGAATACCCGAGAAAGAGAAATAACATCCACCCCCAAAAATAATCCCTCCATACGAACGCGACTCATCCCACCCATTTTTTACTTTTGGCAAAAAAAAAGAAACAATCAAAATTCCAACAGGCGGAAATAAATGACAAAGACAAGGGAGAATATGATCAAAATAACTACACATAAGCCCCCTCCCACATATCCCCGCTTTTTTTCAGTCATGAAGGGGCGGGGGAGGGAAAGGAGCAAAAGAGGGCGTTCCGGGGCAGGAGCAGATTCCGCCCCCTCCCCCACAAAGTTTCCAAGCTAACTAAATGGAGGGTGAGCGCGGGGGGATGAAATTACTAAAGAGAGAAAAAAGAGGGGAAAAGGGAAATCGGAAAAAGTATCTTACCGAGGACGTTCGCCAACAGACTTTTGGAAGATCTTTCTTTCATTTCTAGCTCTCGAATCTGATCCCGCATTTTGGCAGTAGCAGCCATTGCCTTCAAAGTGATTTTATCACCCGGACGACTCATCCTCAGAAACCATGGAAGCCATTGCAAGAAAACAACTCGAATCTGAAAAAGAACATCAACAATCACCAGTCACAATTAGCATAAAAGAACATCAACAATTACCAGTCACAATTATCATCAAGGACACGGCAGAACCAGTTCACCAATTCAAATGGGAAAGCGAGAGAACAACTATGTAAAACCGGCAGAGCTGGGAATTGAGTAGAGTAATTGCACTTAGTACTTTAATAGTGCCGAAAAAATGAAAAAGTACTTGGTAATTTACCTGTAATTGATTAAAACAATTGTTGTTAGTAATTCATAATTTCTACTTTGTGTTGTAAAATAGAAAAGCACTTCAAGTACTTACTTTCTTCTATTTGTACCCATTACTTGGTACTTGAATTACTTTCAAATTGATTACCAGTGTCATGGTTGGAAAAGCCAATTTTCTTAATAATTCCGAGCCGTTCAGTCAATATACTGAGTTTTTGTATTCTCGAATGTAGTCTGCTTTTAGTGGAGTGGATAAATTTGCTTCCTGCTGGAAGTAGGGATTTCGTTAAAGATTCTCATTTTTTATGATTCAATAATTGCAGCTAAGTTAGATATAGCTATACCTATACAGACTGCATGAACTTATACGTATTGTTACGGTTGTAGTATGTACATAAGGTATATGCAGTATATAATTACTCTTGCGGCACTAAAAGTGTAAATAATCTCAATTATCTCCAACAATATTCTAATTTGATCAACATTTGGAAATTTCTACATATCAAGATTATTTTGTTGACACAAAATGCTGAAAATTTAGGCTCAGAAATTGGTATCCGAAATTAGTCATAGTCGTATTATCAAACATTGTTCTTCAGTAATTTGGTAATTTGTAAAAGTAATTGAAGGATTTACTTGCTACTAAGTGAGAGGAATTGTATTGGATACTGGTAATTGAAATTTGCAAATTTTCCCAGCTCTGATAACTGATGCACTTTCGTGCCGGAGGAAGGAGTATGAGTCATCGGGGGAAAGCCCCGAATCACTTAGTTGCTTTGGAGAAAGCTGGAGAAAGCCTGGAGAATTTGTCTCAACAGAGACACCTTCAGAAAATGCAGAGACACATGTAGTTATTTGGAGACAATGAACACTTGAGGGCAAGAGAGCGTGTGAAGGACGGGGGTTAATCTCCCTCAAAAATACCTTTCCTGTCCGCTCAGCATTTCTCTTCCTCCCCTCAAAAGGAGCACTCCTGAAGAGAGACAAGGAAGTCTCCGACGAGATCCTCTTTGGAGCTAAAGGAGCCTTTTGTCCAGGATAAAAAGTGTGAGAGTATACATAAGGAAACGTAAGAAGGAGATGCTCTTGAGGGAAGAGAGGAAGGTAAAGCCTTTTCTCTCCTTCATCCCCCTCGTCTCCTTCTCATTGAAGAGGGATTAGAGGAGGATTAAGGAATGTAAACAAGTTGGAGGCCAAGGTCTTACTCAGGGAAAGTGAGTAAAGAGTGGAGGGGGAGGGACTCTTTTTCATCCTTAATTAAACTAAGCCTCTCCAAACTTTCACGGGCTTTCCCTTTGACAAGATGGGGCTTTCCAGGCATTTCTTGCCTACCTTTTCCCTCACATAAGGGCTCACTCCCACGCTTTCACACATTGTTTTGCACAGGAAATGCTTCCGTATTTTGAGCAATTGAATTTCAATTCATTCATATTCGAAATGATTGAATCAAAATTGTAATTGAATAAATTAAATTATAAATTTAAAATTAAATTAAAAAGAAATTAAAAACGGAACTCACCCAGTGGGACATTTCATGCGTGTCGGCCGACCGATGATGATAATTCAAGATGAGAATAGTTGAAACCACCGAGGAGGCTACCATGAACATGATACAATTGAAGTATGTACCTGCGCCACAAGTGACAATGGATCATTATCTGCTTTCAATTACACGTAAATAAATGATTTCCAACATCAAAAAAGATCTAAATATAACGAACCGGAGAAGAAATTAATTAAATTAATTAAAATGGAATTAAAAAATCCTACTCATAAATGATAAAATGTAAGACACCACCAATATTTCAAGCCATTAGAATTTGTACACACAGAGAACGGAAATAGATTTAATTCTAATGAATGCAAATGGAGATCAAGCATTTAACAACGTTCTGTTTTTCAAAATCTACGGCATAGCAATTTGACCTTGTCATGCTCAAAGAGAGACAGAGAGAAAATAGACAAGAGAAGTACAGATCCAATCTCTTGGGATTCATCCAAGCCAAAAAAGACAACACACCATTGGCTACGATTTTTATGTTTATATTTCGACTTTATTTTCAACTCTAGAAAGCAAACCTTTTTTTTCATGCACAAACACACACATAGTTCTACGAACAGGAGAAAAAATTGTGTCATAAAAAGGACAACTTGGAAAGAGAGGAGACTCTCCACAAGCAATACAATTCTACATGAGGAAATCTCCATTTGGAATTAAATCTTCCAGTGGCAGAGCAAAAAAATATTTCAAAATGTCTCCATCAAAACAAGTTCCACTCCCGCATTTTTTAGTAGAAATCTCCACTTTCAGTTTTGTCTCATGCAGTAAAAAGCTGTCAGAGTGGAAATTCAGATTGGATGAAAAAATGTTGCACTTCCACGAAAGCAAATTTGTTTTTGGAGAATCTTAAATCGTAATAAGCATTTTTTGAAAAGATGAGTAAGACGGGTGAGTTTCAAAAGGAATTTGAAACAAAAAATGGATATTCTTTGTCCTCGTGAAAGTCTCTTTCTTTTCTAACACACCTTGTGCATAGGAAAATGACAGGAGTGTGAAATGGACAATGTTTGTTACTTTTTCAGAAAAAGAAAATATTATTAGTATTTTCGTGCGAGAAATGAAAAAAGAGGGAAAGTAGACGGACACTCATGCTCATGTCATAACAGAGAAAAGTGACAGAAATGTTCTGTATTCATTATGAGAGAAAATGTAAAAAAAAAGAGATTTTGGAAAAAGAGAAATAGAGAGAAAGATAAATATAAATAGATAGAAGGAGAAGCTTATCAGTATGACGGCAGCAAATGGCATCTCATTTAGCAGTGACTGGCAATCATTGGTTGCTTCGAAAGCTCACGGAATCATGTGAAAGCCTTTGTTTTATGGAATTCTCAAAGTCCAAAGTTGCAGTTTGACCTTGAAGTGACCTCATCATCTTCAGCGGAGGGTCAAATGCATCAAAACACGTGCTCTTTCCTTGACCCGCTTCGTCTCCATTTTAATTCACAAATCCCACGAACGAGTAAAGAAAGAGACACCCAAAAAAATTCAATGGCCGGGCAAAAAAAGTTCCCACCATTTCTCACAAATCTCCCGCAATTCTCACGCTGTTTCCGTTAGAATCATCCCAAACTTTTAAGTCGACCTCGTAGCCCTTCAACATCCAAAAGGTAGTTTTTTTGCAAAAATTTTGGACAACCAAAATCTTAACGTTGCCGTTGTATTCACTTTTTCCCAAAAAATATCTTGGTAAACCCATTTTTCAAACAAAAAATATATTTTGATCTTGAAAACAAAATGAATCATAAATCAGGTTGAAAATGGTGTAGTTAAAAAAATTCAAATATTCTTGGTACAAAATAAAAAAAACGTAGAAGACAATTGATGAAATTAATTACATTTTTAGAATAAAATCTTTGACGGAAAATGACAAAAATAAATAAAAATACTTATTAATTTGTACTTTGCTTACAAAAAATCAGAGAAACCTGACAGAGAAAAATACAAATATAACTCATATTTAAAATCAATTGAAATTGTTTAAAATCATTGAAAAAGGAAAACCATTGAACAAAAATGCATTTTCGAAGATAAAAATGTCGAAATGTGGATTCAAAGGATTGCAGGAAAGGTGGCCAAGGGAAAATGTGTGCAACGTGATGAAAGCTTAACGCAATGGACATGTACAATTTGATATTGCTTGCAGGGGCTTATTCCCGAATTATTGCGAGGCACGTCAGGCCAAATTTCACTTAACAGCTTCCTCAAATGTTGGTTTAACCCAGTTCAAAAATGACGGGAAGCTGATCAAGAGAGAATCCGAGGATAAGCCCCATCCTGCTCATTAGGGTAGCTTAACAACTGCGATAGGAGAGCAACGTGTCGGTGTATATTAGTAGATAGTCCTTGCGGAATATTTGAGCGCCATATTTGAGCATGTGACATTGTTACAAGAGTTAGTAGCTCTGTGCTGTGAATGCGAGTAAAGGGACGGTGATCAGGAGACAATTGAGGGATGTAAATGTAATGGTTTTTAGCAGAGATCACTTTTACCCCCGGGTAAAAAATATTTTTTGAAAGTTTCTGGATTTGCGATAAAAAAAAGGGCGGGAAGGAGAGGGGATGATTTGAAAGTGCATAAAAATACCTAGGATAGGCAAGGCGTCGGAAACCTGAGGAAGAGTCTCTGCGACGAGATTGTGAAAGACTGTGAGCGAGAGTAAAATCGTCACTCCTGTTTGTTTTCGTGGTTTTCATATGTTGTTCAAATGGTGTGGTCAGCGTCATTGGGCCGAATGAGTGAGAGAGAGAGCGAGAGCGAGACAGAGAGCATGTTGTTGTCCCGGTCAAAGAGAACAGAAGAGCCATGATTACACACTCAATGTTGTAGTAATTAGTGAGTCTGGACCTGCGCAGCTCCAGACACGTGCATGTGTGAACAAGGGGAGAGAGAGAGAGAGACAGAGAGAGATTAGTGAGTAGAGATGCAGTGTTTAGGGAGGAAAGGATTAGCGGGAGAAGGGTGTGAGAAGATGGAAAACAAATCACACTCAAATGGGCTTACAAAGATGCTAATACAAATATGACTCAATCATCCTCTTCACTTTCCTTCTGCGCCCCAAACATCCGTTTGCTTCTTCCGCGAACAGAGTGGAGCCCCCTCACCGGAAAGTCCTTTCTCCCCACGCGATTTCCTATAGTACCTCTAACCTGACTTTCCAGGAAACCGTCACCATTTTGTCAAACCTTTTTGAACTGTCACTACCTGGAAATATCTAATTGCTAGATTCACGGGAGTCAAATGTCCCACCACTTGTCCTGTTAACAAAGTTGAGAGGGAAGGAGCGAACGAGAGAATGAAACATGAGAGAGAGAGAGAAGAGAGACGAAATCCGTGGGACAAGATTTCCAAGGATAGGAATTCTAAGAATTCACGGGAATATCCGAAGAGGGTTGTATGGGAGGAGAAAGTCGTCGATTTGGGAAAATGAGAATGAAGAAGAATCTGAACTCGGAAAGGAGATGATAGGGCAAAATAACTAGCAGGAATCGCGATAGAGGTTTTGAGAAGAGGAAAAAGAGGCATACCCGGAGGGGAAAACCAGAGAGAAAGTCACATAGAGAGAAAGCAAGGTAACGTCCGAAGTCAAATGGAGAAAGTCAAATGGAGAAAGTCGAATGGAGAAAGTCAAATGGAGAAAATCAAATGGAGAAAGTCAAATGGAGAAAGTCAAACGGAGAAAGTCAAATGGAGAAAGTCAAATGGAGAAAATCAAATGGAGGAAGTATAATGGAGAAAATCAAATGGAGAAAGTGAAGAAAAGATGTAGAAAATTAGAGCATCAGAAAAAGAGAAAGTAAAAAATAGAGAACGTGATGAAATGTCAATGAACAATAAAAACGGAGTAAGTCATGAAAGAAGACAGATAGAGAAAGTAAAAAAAGAGAAAGTGTAAAAATAAATTAGAAATAAATGTAGGAAGTAGGAGAAAGGTGGCCAAAGTGCAGGGGTGGATAAAGCAAGAGAAAGCATGTGAAGGGACTTAAATCATGGCTAAGAGGACTGGTTGTATAAATAGAAAGAGACGGAGAAAATGAGAGAGAGGAACAAGGTTGGACAGAGAGAAGGAATGAGGAGGAATGAGGAGGAATGAGGAGAAAAGAGGAGAAAAGACAGAGGGAGGAGTTTGGATTGAAATTGGAAAAAGGGGACTCCGGCTAAAGAGGCGCGAGTCCGCTCCTCCTGATTTATGAGTTGGGATTCCTTCTCAATGGAAATTTATTTGTTGGAAAGATATTGGAAATTGGATATGAGTCAGATTTCGTTCACTCTCATCTCACTCTTCCTCTTCGGGATCTCCTCGTCCTCTCCTCCGCCCTCCTTCGCTAGCAATCACTGGCTGTTACACTGAGAGAAAGCTCTGGGATCCAGGAAGATCCATTATTTTCTTTTCCCTCCCCCTCCCACTTCCACTTCAATTGGATTATTCCGGAGCACCCTGATTATAAGACGGGCTCCGCTTCTCCTCCGTCTTCCTCCATCTCCTTCCCATGCAAATGCCGAGTTGTAGTGACAGTATCACATTTCCCCTTGTTTCTCTCAAGTCTCCCCCTTCTATCCAATACAAATAAGTCCTCCGGCCCGCCTTCCTTCTAAAATTATCTCTCATTTCCCTCGCATCCAATTCCGATCCTCCACTTGAGCTTTCTCTTTTTTCCCTCCCACTTTACCACTATATTACCTGTCACTCCCGTTTTTTTTAAACGGCCAAGACTCTCTCCAGGAAGGACGTGTTCCTGGCAATGCTCTCATGGAAACTACAGCGCTTCTCGAAAACATTTCTGGATAACATTTCTGGATAATATTGGACTACAAGTATTCCTTGTCTTGCTCTACCAGTCACTGCCAAATGGGATGAATCCATGAGCTTTTTTTATTTTAGATTTTTTCCTACGGCGAAAAAAGGGCGAAATAAATGCAGAGGTATATACTTATGTATATTAAATGCATAATAAATAGGATGTTATATAATAATTATTTGTTAGTTCTTCGTGTATGAACCAACACACTCTCACTCAAATGGGACTTCCTTTTGCCAGTCTCGGGTATCATTTCCCCCAAATTCTCATTATGTAATTAAAGAGTTCCACACACAAGTTTTTCACGTAATTGAAACCTTTTTTTTTTTGGTTGGAAAATTCCACGTAAAGGTCCAATGGCGAAGAGAGGAGCTTCTGGGAGGAAAATGGTCCTGAGGGCATTTTCGGAAAAGACATTTTCCTTTTTGGGGATCCGTAAATGGGTTTTCGAGAGAGAGTGTGTACCAATAGAAACTTACATGTGTATATACATACCAAATGAAGACTCATCATTCCCTTTGCTTTCGTATTTTGTACAGCATTAAATGACAATGAGGCATGATGAGCAAAAGAAAGAGAATTTGAGAGATTCTTGTTTTGACAAGCGTTTTGTTTTTTGAAATATTCTTTCACAGTACCTTTTCCACTATGTGTGTGTCAAAGGGAGCAAATCAAGTTTTCAGGTTAGTTCTTGAAAATTTTGGAAATAAAAAAAAACTAAAAAACATACAAAAAACTCGTGGTAATCCAAAGCTTGGTATCGAAAGAGGCAAAATAAGAAAGGGATAATAAAAAACCTTGTCGTTACATTTTAAAGATCTAATTTGGATTTAAAAAAAGACGGCATGTTTTGTCTTCGGATGGCACTATGGACTGAACCCCAAGAAGATTTTTTCCATAGCAAATTGTATAGATATAAAAAGTTCTCTTGGAATAATTTGTGGAAAGGAAAAAACACGGAAAATAATGACTATAAAATAATTTGTTTTTGGAGAAGAAAAGTGGGATGACTCATCTCTTTACCTAGCAAAGGCACTGCATCTGAGGTTGCTGGCATTGTTTCCGCGACCATGTTTAAGAACACTGTTAAACTAAGTAATATTGTCACACCTGTTAAAAGCCAAGGAAGCTCCGTTAGATTCAAACATTTCATCATCAAAAAAATCAAAAACAAACCAAAACAAAAACACACAAAATCACCAAAAATATCTTAAAGATCAACTACTTCCAAAAATCACATTAATTTCCCTTCATTGTCATTCCAACCAATTTGATGTTCCAAATGGATTTAAGCACACAAAAATTGTAGCATCAAAATGAACTTTTCATCATCAAAATTAAATTTAGCATGAAATTAATTTGAATGTAAATAAATGGAAAAATGACTGCAAAGTTAATTATCAATATTTTAAATAAACATGATTTCGCAAATTGTAAGAAAATATAAAGAAATGTCAATGAACAAAGCCAATTCGAATAATTCAAATAATAATGAAAATTTTGATTGCTAAACTGAAAATAAAAGTGAAAACAAGCAAACCTCGCGTTTTGATTGGACACAATCTCGAAAAATATCCAAAATGATAGTGGAAGAAGGGAAAAAATGTGGGAAAATGGTTGAAATCTTACCGTTGACCAAAAATTCACATTTTTTTACACATTTAATACTCATCAGCCACAAGTCTCACCTCTGTCTTTACACGCCTGGCCGTCAAAAATCTACACACGTTCAAAAATCCTATGACACTCCAATTAACCGGAAAAGCTTCCGTTAATCACCTTGGATCTCCCCAAAAAATCACGGATCCAAATGAAAACAAAGCTGTAGAAATGTGTACAAAAAGCCTGTACAAAAAGGGGGGAAATGTGTCTTGTTTGGCCAGTGGTAAAGTCAAGAGAAATGTGAGGGGTCAAAAAAGTTTATTTTCCTGCACAGTATTTGATGAGACCTGTGCTTCACGTGTCTTTTCTTGTTTCTGTCACCACACGGAGTTCCAACCCAATCATTCACACACATTCATTTACTCACAAAAAAAATGTGAATACATCCCAAACGAGACAGCATTCACACCATGGAGAAGAGCTTATAATCAGCAAGTGTGTATTGTCCCACAATGGGATAAATCCCTACAAATACCGTAAACAAAGGATGTGCGTGAGGGGATGAGTGCTCCTGACTTGAAAGAGAATGTTCCTCTAGCGGGGGTCATGCACCTTTAATTTCAGCCTCTCACTTTATGCATATCAAAACATGTCAAGAGCAAAGTGGACATGTCTACACCAGAGATCCTCACGGCAACCTAAAAGCCTGCGGATGATTACCAACTTTTTCTTCCCATTTATTCCCTCTCAATTAAATCCAGCCACATCTGCTTTTGACGCTCTTCAAACACTTTCTCCCCCGGCGGCGACGGTCATTCACAGCAAAATCAGCTCAATCAACATCTCAATCCTCTTGGAATTTCACTTACATCAAATTACCGTGCTTTTCTAAAATTCATTTTTTTTAATTTGCTCGTTTTGATTACTTTTAAATTTAAATTCTTTGAATATGATTTTTTTTGCAATTTTATTTCTCCTGGAATATTTACATCAAATTTCCGTGCTTTTTTAAAAAATTGTTTTTTAAATTTGTTCGTTTTGATAGCTTTTAAATTTAAGTTTTTTAAATAAGATTTTTCTACATTTTTTGAGAGCATCTCGATCCTCTTGGAATTTCACTCGTCAAATTTCCGTGCTTTTTAATTTAAAAAAAAAAAATTTGTCCGTTTTGATTGATTTGAAATTTTAGTTTTTTAAATAAGATTTTTTTTCATTTTCTGAGAGCATCTCAATACTCTTGAAATTTCACTTACATCAAATTTCCGTGCTTTTTAAAAATTGTTTTTTAAAATTTGATTGCTTTGATTACTGTTAAATTACATTTGAATTAAATTAAATTTGAGTTCTTTTAATTTGAATTTTTTTAAATTTTCTGATAAAAAGTAAGGCAAAGAAACAAGAAGGAAACTGGAAGAAAATATCTAGAAGATCGAGAACTTCGAGGAGTAGAATTCGAGCATTCGGCGTTGAGAGAAAAAGTAAAGGGCGAGGTGAGGATTTCGAAGATTCCAGCCATAAAAGAGGAGACTTGAGGAGGAGGTTTTGGGAGGGAGGAGGATGTGTATGAGGAGTCAAAGACCGGAATGGAGAAGAGGGGGAAAGTGTGACGTAGGAACGTTGCAACTACAGCAAATCGATCCGTGGTTGGCTGGAATTGGAGCAGTTGAAAAGCTACAGGAACTCCTCTCTCCTCGCCCGTTACATTCATAAAGACTTTCCCACTCGCCCCCTACCCCGCCCCACCCCCTCCGCCGTCCATTCCCACACGAGAGCACACGGTCCGGTGGGGGC
>JAQGBT010005624.1:0-13958 GCA_034698585.1 Disparrhopalites patrizii
CTCTCTCTCTCTCTGCTTGTCGTTTCTCTCTCCTCTCTCTCTCTCTGCTTGTCGTTTCTCTCTCCTCTCTCTCTCTGTTTCTCTCTCAGATTGTCGTTTCTCTCTCTTCTCTCTCTCTGTTTCTCTCTCAGATTGCCGTTGCTCTCTCCTCTCTCCGTTTCTCTCTCTATTTCTTTCTCTCTATTTCTCTGTTTCTCTCTCTGTTTCTCTCTCTATTTCTCTGTTTCTCTCTCTATTTCTCTGTTTCTCTCTCTATTTCTCTGTCCTCTTTCTCTCTGTTTCTCGCTTTTCTCTCCTCTCTTTGTTTCACATGTCTCTCTCTTCTGACTCTGTTTCTTGTTCTCTCTGTGTGTGGCTCCTTCTCCCTCGATTTTCTCTGGTTCCTTCTCTTTTTCGCTTGACTGTTTGTCTCTCGTTTCTTTCTCACTCAGTTTTCTCTCTCTCTCTCCCTTTGGTTTTTCCCATGGTTCTATCCTATTTTGATTTTTATCCCTCTTCTTAAATTTCGTTTCTTGTTATTCTTTTTTCTCTCTAATTCGACATTGCTCCGTTCCTTTCTGCTTTCTCTATTGTTCTCTTCTCACCATGTCTCTCTCTCTGCCTCCGTCTTCTCCTCTCCGTCACGAACTCTTTCGTTGCTTCTCTCTCTCTCCATGTCTCTCTCGCTTTACCTATTTGTCCTAGTTTAATATCATGTTTCTCTCTCTCTCTTTTATATATGTATATTTTTTTTTTGATTTTTTTGCTCTCGTCTTGTATTTGGTTATTGTTTTTACGCCTCTGGTTGCCTGCCATTCGCTCTCTGTCTCTCTCCCCTTCCGGATGTGCACCTTGATACCCTTCTGTATCTCCGATGCAATTCTTCCCTCTTCTCTTACTTTGTACATTTTTCGCCCTTTATGATATTCCTTCTTTTATAACTATTCATAGGCCCTTAAATGTTCCATTTTTCCCTCGGCTCTATACTCTCGTCTCACGTGGAACATATGTATTTCTGTGAGAAGAATATGTGTTCCCACTGCAGTGGATGAACGGGAAGGGGAAAGGAGACTGATTGAGGGTAAGGATTGTGGTGGTCTGGGTTTTGTACAGTACAAAAAGGCTGTCGACAAGATGTCGGTTAGCGAATTTCTGTTGTACCTTCCCCCTGTCTTTTTTCTCAAAGGTTGAATACTAAAAATATGGTTGGGAGAGATCAGCCACAGAGCTTTTTAAAGAGGATCGCAAATGTATATGTACATATGTTAGGTAATAGAGAATACAATGTTAACATTTTGGATTTTCCTCTGAGGGTGCATTGAAAAATATATTTGAAGGGCTTATCGCATTGAAAGTACGTTTTGAAGCATTCATAATACACTGTAGTTTGTACCTCACAAAACGTACCTTTGTTATGAGCACACTCAAAAGGAGACAGGTTGACCCGTAAGATTTGGCAACAACAAAAAGGAACACACTTAGCAATATCCCTTTCGTACAGAGGGAAACGGGAAAGAAATACACAACCTGGGAGAGGCCGTCATTGGACATAAAAGCCACCGCAACAGAGGGAATGCTTGAAGGAGATCGCCAGGAGAGAGAAAAAAAATTGACCACCCTTGCGAATATGAACTAGGACCGCAATCAGACGTTGCTCGTAAAATCTTCCTCCAACTTTTTAAGGGGAGCTGAAAGAGGAGGAAGATGAGGCGGGAATGATGAAGGGTCTTCTGTATAAATTTGAAGCTGAAGACATATTACATAATACATGTATATATATATATATATATATATAATATTCATTTTCTCCTCAAAAAAAGAGAAAAACTGTATACAACATATACGATGTGCTCCTCCTCCTCCTGATGAAAGTGATTACGTTGCAATGAACTCCATATGTGGTCCTCACAACTGGAAGTATTTAATTCTTGTTTGTTAGTTTTTCCCCCTGAAAATCCCCCATTCATATATGCACATATTTCTTTTCCAAAACGGCCTGTCCTTACCACCAGCCAAAAGCACTGATTTGGCCGGCCATTTATATTATGTTGTAGCTCATTTCCAGTTTTTTTTTTTTTTTTCATTCTAAATATTCGCCTCATAGGTTTGTGGAATATCGGAATATGTGAGTCTTGATCCATTTAGCGACCTTTGATCTGATCTGAAAATTTTGGTGGAAGATTAATAAAATATGTCATTCAAGTAGCCATAATATTCTATGAGGAAAACAATTTTAAATATTTCTGTCCCAAGTATAAATAGTATGTAATAAATAATATACAATTATCAAATAATGTCACCCGCTGCTGGGGCTACTCACTTTTTGAAATAATAATCAGATTAAGGTACGTATGAATATTTTGGTAGGTCAACAATACAATTTGGCACAAAGCCCGGCTTATCTGCGCAAATTCTGGGCTTTTACGTGGCAAAGCTTGTTGTCCAGACATTCATTGTTCAGACGGTCATTGTCCAGATAAAAAACACGCCCTATAATGAAGAAAAGTATTGTATAGGTAATATGTCAGCACAGCCACAAACCGATAAAATCCATGAAGCAATCAAATCCCCAAAAAGTGAAATTTTTTAGCAGAGACAGAGACAGATTTCTCAGTATGGTCGCAATTTTTTTTTACATTTAGAATTCATAAAGACTGGATGTGGTTTTGCAAATTTTATGTGAAGGAGTCAATGGAGTTACAGACAGGACAAGTTCAAGGAGAAGACGATGCAAAATGACATTTGGAGAGTTTTGCATATTTGTATGGGCAGTGTGAGCATGTAATAAATTGTAAATGGGGCCCCCGAAAACTTGCATCTTGCACATTTTATACCAGTTTGGAGAAAAGTGCAAAAGAAGAAATTGGACCTCTTGTAGACTCGTGGTAAGAGGAATGCCGTATTGTGTAATAATGGTGTATAAATGATGCAACATGCCATGGGGAAAATATGGCAGAACTCACGTTCTTGACCTTATTCATTGTGAATGTACAAAGCTTCTTTTTTTTTTGGTAATATTTCTAATATTTTTTCTCCTCCTGTAAAAACGACTCGTGTGATTGTAGGGAAACACATTTTATGACATGTAGTGATGCATCAGATATGCGTTTGTTGTATTCTTTTATGCACCCTCATCCCATATTCCAGTCACTGGACGAACACTTACAAGTACTATAAAATGGTAATTAAACTATTGAGGAGTAATTTGGACAAGGGTCATAAAATCAAAGGTATAAACCTTATGAACGTAATTAATTATACACTGTACAATTTATAAACCTACCCTCACTCCACCCCAAATGTTGCTCTACAGGAGTGGCAATAGAATTTCGGATGTAGTACTCACCTATGCATGTATATGTCAATATGTACATATTATATCGTGTAAAAAGGAGCAGATTGACGGATAAAAGCCACTTTAAATCTCTAGCACTGATAAAGCTCAACATTGTTTCAAATTGTTTTCTGTAGGTCCGAGCCGAGGATTCGGCGTCTGTGTGCACAGGGTGTCATTATATATATATATACATATTATACATACATATGTATGTACATACCTATCAGCCCTTTCCCCTTGCAGTATAAACCGGTAGTCGTGCAACGAATGTAAAACCCGTCAATGATGTAAAATTTTACTGCGGATTTAGTGGGCAAATCCGCATTCCAATCCGACAACAATTACCTAAGTTATAGGGCTTTTCCAAGACAAAAAATGATAATTTTCGCCAACATCCACATATCTTATTCACACTCAAATATAATGATGTTTACGTAAAAGATGCTGATCGATTCAAATGGCTGATCTGATAGAAACAGTTTTGTCACAAGATAAAGCGGTACATGTGTGAGCCAGCCAATGTTGTTTCTTTGGGCTATTCGGTGGTTCATTAGACTTTATCTCTGTCGCAGATCCAGCCACATTCGGACCTGAAAGCTATAATACAAGTCGTTTTACTCTCACAAATAGTACGTCATTAGTACAATTACACAAATTGCACATAATTATTCACGAATAAACCAACATTCGAATAATATACAAAGACTACCCAATCTTTTTGAAACCATATTTAAGTAACATTGAGCGTGATGTCCCATTTTATACAACATATTAGCTATAATATTTGTAAATAAAATATTGGTTTGGATTTACACATGCATTCACCATTGAAACACATATAATTTGTATTTAGCATAATTTTAACTTATTCGTGTCCCGAAAAAAAAACGTTCTGCTGGAATACACAGTAGAAAAAGTGCTCAGACGTTCTCGTCCCTTTTAACTCACCGAAATTGTTGCATGTGAACATTGTAAAAATAGTTGCTCTACTGCTTTTATTTTATTATACTTTCAATAACACTTTTCTCGAGTAAATGTCTTTTTCCTCGCTTTGATGCCAACGCTTATAGTGCGTGTGTAGAATCTTTTCATCTGACCCACAACTTTACGACTCTCTCTCTCTCTCTCTCTCACTCTTCCTTCTCACTCACAACAATGTCTGCAGAAATTATTATTATATGGCTTTGAACAAAATGAGCGTTCTCTCCATTCTTTTTTCCTGCCATTTTTGCCCTTCACGCACCAGCTCTTTCCATTTTTTTTTGTCTAGCCCTTTGAGCGTATGAGTGTATGAGTGCTAAAATTTTGAAACATAGTTTTTTCTATGAGAAATTGACATGTTTTTTGAGGAAATAAAGCTTTCCTCATTCGGAATGATGCATTGAAAATGTGGTGTTCCAAGTTAAGTTTCCCAGAAAGTTAAAGCGACATTTAGCAAGCTGCGTACGTTTTTGCGTATGCTGGCGTATTTAACCTCGTTTAAAATTATAACTAGTGTAAATTACAGGCACAACTTTTGCAAGTAATTTAGTCGCTAGGAAGCAAAAGGAGGTAGCAGTCATTTTGAATGTATTTACATATATAATTACCTATGTATAATATTTATTGATATGTGTTCATTGATTTTGAATTTTCACAAAATCACGGCAAATACTTAATGTTTGATCTCTTTGACGTACCCCTTTGCTTTCACAACTGTTGTTACTATTACTATTTGACAGCAATTATGCTTGTATAGCTCAACATAAATGCTCCGCTTACTCGCGCCTTGCTTAAATATGACAGTAAAAGTGCCGCTCGGAGCATGACACAGGACACACTGGAGTGAAAGTGGATCAGGTGAAAGCGTAAAATGTATATACATATACATATAAGAAAGTGATGCAAACAAGGGAAACAAGCGTTTCATAAAAGAGACAGTAAAACTACTAATAGGAGTATTCTGGATCGATTTTTTTTTCTCCACGCTTCCTCTCTTTGCTTTTCATATTTGGCCTCTGTCGCTTTTTCTCTGCCTTATTATATATGCGCGTATAAATCTGTTTCTTCTCTCGTTCTTTCTCTTTAGCTGTTTCTTCTGTCTCTCTCTTTCTCTTTAGCTAGCTCTTTTTGCCTCTTTCTCCACGTCTTTCTTCTTTCTCATTCTCTCCCTACCTCTTTCACCTCCTTCTCTCTCTCCCTCTCTCTCTCCCTCTCTCTCTCCCTCTCTCTCTCTACCTCTTTCTTCTGTCTCTCTTTAGTTTCTCTCTTTACCTCTTTCTTCTGTCTCTCTTTAGTTTCTCTCTTTACCTCTTTCTTCTGTCTCTCTTTAGTTTCTCTCTCTCTGTCCTCTCTCTCTGTTTCTCATTCTCTCTCCTCCCTTTGTCTTTCTCTTCTTTCAACTTTACTGTTTCTCCTTCCCCACACATCTCCTCTCATCTTCATCCCAATGAACTTCATTGTGCGCTTCTCTTCTCTGTCGTAATCTACACAGACTTAAAAGTGTGGAGAGTCTGGAAATTAGTTAGCTTGTGAGCTGGCAGGAACTTGGAAGAGTGTGAACAATCTAGAGTTTTGTCTATGCGAACATTTTTACGGAGAATGGTAAGTAAATGTGGCTATAGATCCACCATATAGATCCGCACTTAGCAACAGGTAAATCCATATGTATGTAGCCTTGGAATCATATCTCCCACTCAGTTGCTACGAGCGTCGACGCTATACACAATGGGACTATTTCACCTCAAATTTTGTTTCATATTTAGGGTATCTGTACTGAATAAACAAAAAAGACGACAAAGTCAATTGAAGGAGCTCTTTTCCTCCATTCACATACTCCCCTATTCGCCTTTGTTTGAGATTTTATTGCTCTAAATTTATTACTCTTACCCTCTGTGGGGCTCTCGACAATTTGTTCAGGTTATGTTCTTATTTTCCTTACCCCAATCTTTTGCGTCTTCCTTTGTCTTCATCTTCTTACATATGTGTAGACATCTGCAGACGCAGAACATGTTGTAATAGTGTGTAGGATTGGAGGTACATATGAGGGGCTCGGCGTCAAAACGGACTAAGTCCAAAAATTTCGAAAATGTTTTTTTTTGTTTAAAATAAACCAGTGTAAGCGTGTTACATTGCCCCTGAAATTTTGTGGGTCGTAGGTCAGCCTAACACAGTCTAGGTTTGCCCTTAAATATGGTTCGTTGCCAAAACGGACTAAGTCCATGCAATTCATCCCTTAAAATTGGCGATATTTTGTAAACGGGCTGCACTGGATTTGCGAAAATTTGCAAAGTGGTGGGGCTATACATGACGGGCATGTCCATGGCAACAAGTTTGGCCAATTTGTAAGTTTTGATATCTGTACAGTTTTTTGCGCTTCCTGTAAAATTTGTTCCAGTGGACTTAGTCTGTTTTGACTCCGAAGCTTTCATACGTGGGCAGTTACACACATATATTCCAAAGGTTGGCATTGGATGAATGTTTCCAGAAAAAAGCCATTGTCTGTGGACGAAAAAAAAACATGTGGAGGGTCACTGTTGTAATCAACTCCCGACTCGTTTGTCTCACCAGGGTCGTACAAAGTATGGAGTCAGAAGTCAGAATTACACTCACGTGCCTTTAAAGGCTTACACGTATGCTATAACACTGAAAACATGTACAATTATGTATATCAACGCTCAGTGTGAGGAAGAATGGATACAATTAATGGGGAGTGTGTACCTATGTACTAATCATAATATACTGTAACATGCATACACATCCATCGGAGCAATAAAATGTATCAGCTGTATCAATGTATGTGCAAGTCGCATGAGTAAAGATTACGTACATAAAACTCCCATGAATTTACAATATTCAAATAAGATTTCTTTGACTTTTCGGTAGTAGTCGTAACACGTGCAAAATCAAAGTCACATTACCGGACTTATGACTGTATTTAATACACTTTAATACGGTAAAGAGTGGCACCATTTCGTCATGCATTTCGTCATATCGTCGGTTACATAGTACATGCATCTACATGTATACGTATATGTGTGGAGAATGTGACGGAGAATAATAATCAAGCTAATCAGATCATACAAATAAACCATAATCATTACTTTATTACCACTTATTGGCCAGAGAATTTTTGGGCATACATTGTAATTTGTAAATTAATACCTGCATACAATATGCCTTGCGGATGCAGTTCTTCAAACCAGAGAAAAATGTTTTCGTGTATGCGGATACATTTTACGAACGGAAGGCTTCCAGCGGATGTTTCTTTTAGTGAATATGAAAGATATAACAAGACGACTATTTGCTATGATATAACATCGATTCTATAGTAGTCGTAGTATGGCAGCATGAGCTGAGCTACATTTGAAAAGGAAATAATTAAGATGCAGTCGGAATCATATTTTGATTTGCGGTGCTGGGATAATCCAAAGGGAAGTTACGGACTCAAGAATATCAAATTGCAAGTTACAATGCAAAGAAAAACTTCTTTTTGAAAACCATCAAGGAGATTCCACGAAAGTTCCCACAAGTGTGACAGGTCAATAATGATTTACTTTCTTTAGAGTCATTCAGTGCATTTTAATTGCGAACGATGTAATGGGGAAATTATGTCGAAAAGCTGGGGTGAAGTACAATGATTGAGTAATTGTAATAACTGGAGATAAACTGGAGAAAAACGTAACCATTTTGTCTCTATTCCCTTCATGGTTGCGTAGGCAAATAAATATTTAATATACGGAACTCAGAGAGTAGCAGGGGGAAAAGTGCCCACGGGAAGAGACTTGTTAAGTTGGCTCATAAAGAATATTCATAAAATGGTCATGTTCAATGAGGATTATTACACCTATTTTATGAAGACTGCAAGCCAAAGATTGAAATCTGAAGAGCTATATTTGATTGCCCCCTTAGGTTTTTTCAATACCCAACTGAACCAGCCAATGTAGGTAGGTGATACCCTGTTAAATGCTCTGCTTATCATTTCCTCTCCAAACATATCCGTGAGACGGCGAAAAGAAACTGTTCTCTCTTAAACCTGCAGGCGTGTACATATGCATACGATGTACATATATATTTACCTATACGTAATAAAGAAAAATGGCTTCAAATCTGTATCCCCATCCTTACTTCACGTTTTGTTCGAACAAGTAACGATTTCAAGTTGTCTGTCCTGCACAGAAAGAGTTTCGGGGGAAAGGGATAAATCTATTTTTTTCGGTCTTGAATCATTCGGGTAGCACTTAACCAATGTTTGCTAAATAAATAATTATAATTGATAATATACCTGCATATGTACATCCATCTGTATGCGTATATTTTCATTGCCTGTATTCTGTATGAAGGGTACTTAGTACTTACAGAACCAAACCAGCCTAAGACCCATTTCGAATAATAAAGGAAAGGCTATTATAAGGTAGGAATGGTTATTCACCGTTCCTGCCCTGTCATCCCTTGACGTGGACATACGTCATGTGCTGCATAAGTATAACGGATATGAATGATGTAAACATCCGCAGGTTTATTAATAATACTTCAATACTTGTGATCTGTAAAGATGTGAAAGATTATTAATAAATCAATTCTTGTTTAACTCTCAACGCGTGTACTTCGTGCTTTGCTTGTAGGATCTCTTCATTGAGCATTCTCGTTTAGCATAACGTATGCTTCGGTTCCGATAAGGTGAGGAACTGAAAGGTAGTTTATAGACAAGCCCTAACAAGGGATCTCTATGAAATACCTGCGAACCCAAGCCGAAGCCCATATGGTCTAACCAGCCGTATGACAATTTACTTTGGAAGTACCTCGTGTAAATCCGGGTATTAGTGCGATAGGTCGATCGGAGTCTTGGTACAGGACGGCATCCCTTGAGCATCTATACAGGTATCTTGTAGGTAATCCATTGTGAATCCAACTCTATTTCCTCGCATACACAAGCATGAGTTTGATGTAGCTATATTGCATATGAATTTATAGGTCACGGTAACACAGTACAATTATTAAGTACAAAAATGCCATTAAATATTTGTCAGTTCGTTCCGATGTCCAATCGGACGAAGTCCATGACACATTCAGGGACAAACCATCCCAAGTTCATTCACTCGTATTTTGTAGTTGTATCGTTGTATGTATGTCTAAAAAGGTCTTCTTCACGATTCGCGACATCACGACCGCCCATGGTCTATACAATATTACACAGTCGCACAAAGGCACAAACCAGACGCTCCATCAGCGAGAAAAAATAACGATATAATAATTTTAAATAAAGTATTAATAAATAAATAATTATATACAAGAGAAAAAATTGAGAGGCGTATAGAAGAGAAAGATCGAGACATAAGAGAAACAAAAGGAATGAAGGAACGGAGACGCAATGTGAAAGGTTTTAGAACAATGTTTTGTATTTTCAGCATGCCGAATTCGTGATTTCAACGCCAAACCGGCCAGAAGTTCACGAAATTCTAAGTACAAAAGTCACTAGACAGGCACAAGATATTTTTACTGTCATTATCATTATAGCCACTGTGAATGTGTGAATGCCCAATATCGTCGGTAAAAAATATTATTATATAACCCGTAATTTTTGCGTATGTATGATGTATACGCACATACAGATACATTACTTTCTTTCAACACTTTGGCAGAGTGGGTGCTTCGTACTCCCGCGAAAGCACCTAAAGCGTGCAGTATGGGCAGGGGATAAAGATAAAGGGGAAGAATAGATCATACGTTTATCTCTTATATAAGCCAGAATCCAAGCATCAAGCCTCTCATGTTATCCACAAAATAACATCTTAAAAATAAACTCCCGCACACAGAGTGGTTGGGTCAGTGAATGTCCGTCATTAACCATTAGCAATTCAGTGGGGTAAATCGTAATTAATTAGCTATAGTTTTTCAGTACAAATTAACAAAAATCATGCATATATTTAGAGATACGCGCATGTGCATATTTTATTTAAAACCAGAGATTTGATTTTCAGAATAGGACTGGGATTGAAGATTTAATGAAATAATGTTAATGATTAACCTACACTGGGTGAAAAATTAAACCGATCCCAAACTTAATCGGTTTTTTTCCTCTGTACAATGGACTAGACTAGACTGTCGTCGGGTTAAAATTCAAGGTTTTAACGTGGATTGATATTTGGGATTGGATTAAATTAGTCGTAATAGGTGAATTAGGATAAATAATCCCTAATCCAGCTTAAATGATTGGATTTTAATCCGGGTTTCCTCCATTTCTGTTTAAAATATGTATTTAAATATACATTAAAAGTTATTGATGTATTTCGTAATTTGTATTATTTGATATAAAGTACAGTCGTATTTTGGAAGTCCAGCTCAAATGCATATGTCCCGAATTCATTACCTGGTAATACTTGAAAAGATCTAATTTAGATCGATTTCACACAGTACACCCCATATACTGCGCAGCGTCTACACTGTGGCTATCAAATGCGCTGCGGCAGCACGCTAGAAACTAACGCCTGCGGAGCGGGCGTTAGTTTCTAGTGTATAAATATAGAGACATGGAAAGGTTGAGCTCTATAGCTGAACGTCTGGGAGAAATAAAGCATTTGGAGTAATAAAATGGTACAACGGGCAAGTTTTACGATGACCCCAACCTGACATAAGGAAACGGCGATTGGGGAATGGATATTCCTCCGCATTCACCTTTTTTTATACAATTTGCAGCTTTCGGAGCGACTTCCCTGGAATCAACTTCTTTCCTCCTTATTTTCTCTCAACTTTCCCCCATTGTGTAAATGGGCACCTGCTATATCGAAGGACTTGCTATCGTGCTCAGTGACAGCGATTTGCAAGGCTGTGCAAGGGAAAGAAACATCGTCGAGGTTCTCTCCTGCCTCGATTCCCAAGATGTGCTTTTAATTTTCATTGTTGAGCATCAGATCTCTTTACTTTGTCTTGGTAACGTATTAATCCTATTTTACTATTGTTATGGGTTAATTAATATTTATTTACTATATAATATTAGATATTTATTTATTATGGTTAATTAATATGTATTTACTATATAATATTAGATATTTATTTATTATGGTTAATTAATATGTATTTACTATATAATATTAGATATGTATTTATTATGGTTAATTAATTATAATATGTAACTATG
The DNA here is from genome assembly GCA_034698585.1 of Disparrhopalites patrizii. Classification (NCBI taxonomy): domain Eukaryota; kingdom Metazoa; phylum Arthropoda; class Collembola; order Symphypleona; family Sminthuridae; genus Disparrhopalites; species Disparrhopalites patrizii. The sequence continues at coordinate 11,433 of JAQGBT010005624.1, forward strand.
TACTATGTTATATGTATTATTTAAATTGAAAGTGAGCGATGAGAGCGCAAGTCGGGCAAACCTATTACTTTATGAAGCTTGACGCTTGACTGCATGACAATATTACAAATTACAATACACATAATATGTATAATGTATACACGAGGTACTAAATTTTAACTAAATACTTATCCATACTTATAATATGTTTTTATACCGCAGATTTGCCAGATTTCCACCACCCGGCTCCAGCATTTCCGAATTTCATAAAGTACTTTCAAAGTAGAATGTCTTAGCATTTTTTGGGTGGAGCCGGTGAAAGAAAGGCCCTCAAAAACTTGTCAACAAAGTAGACAAGTAGAGCATGAGCATGAGTGCGAATTCGAATTCGATGCAAGGAGTGAATTCGGACATCTTTGTGAGTCCGTCCCAAGGTGGTCCCATCGTAACGACGACCCAAGATGAGCACGAAAGGATTAGACAGGCTATTCGGGAGGCCAAAATTGAGAAGAAGATCCACAAGTTGCAAGCGGCGACGTGCAAGACACTCACCAAGCACTTTTCAGTTATCGTGGTGGTCGTGGTCCTCGTGGTTGCCTTTGGAATTGCTTCACCACTACTTTTCAGTGAAGAAGTAAGTTGTATTTTTTTTCAAGCGGGTTTCCACAGTCGGATATCGGGTTATAATCAACTAGATCGGGAAGTAAGATGGCTAGATCGACAATTGCGTGGGTCAACGATGGCACGGGGAACCCGGGGCATGCATTTAAATGCATGTTAATATCAATGTTATATAGCTTAAATAACTTAAATATAACTTAAATATAACTTAAATATATATTGACGACTTTAAAACTTAATTTTATTGAGTGTTACTTACTATAACAATTAGCCACAATACACGAACATATCCAAACTTTATTTGTACTTTTGTTTGCGGATTTTATTACTCTGACCTTTGGTAATGCTAAACGTACTATATACATATGATGGGTTTGAACGCAAAACACTATAAATTCATAATTTTCAAAATCCGGGTTTTTCCAGAAACATGTTGTCTATGACTATCTTCATCTTCGGCCGTTTTAGTTTTTTCAATGTGTCAACAAAAAATGCGAACAATTCGGTACGCAAAAATGGTTCAGGTGCAAAAGGAGTTAAGTACACCAGTGCTACGGAAGTAAAAGGGCACAAGTCCAAAAAACAGAAATCCGCTCATGGAATCACGCCAAAATTTAGTATTTATGATAGCGCTTCGACCATTTTCCCTTGACAAAACAAGAATTTTCCTAGAAATCTCGTTTTGCTATTTTTTTAAAAAATATTGGAAATCAAATGCTCGAAAACGTTTTTCGGGCAAATCCCAAAGGGAAATCCCATGTTAAAATTTATTGACCACAGGGTCCACCCGTTGCATTTTTTCAAATCTCGGAAAATGTTTAGATTTTCATTTTCTTTTCATTTTGAAATACGTCTACACAAGTATTTTTGTCCTGCATTAATCGTCTCGCAAATTTTTCCCACAATCAGTGTTGAAACTACGTCTCTACACGTGAAAATACGAATCTGAAAATTTTCGGAGATTTGAGAAAATTGCAAGGGGGCACCGTGGTGACTAAATTTTAACATGGGTTTCCCCATAATGGTTTCCCCTAAAAGCGTTTCCGAGCAATATTTAGTTTTCATTTTTTTTTTGTTTGAAAAATTAGTAAACGGGAATTATTAGGGAAATTATTATAATGGTAAGGGAAAGTAGTCAAGATGCTACAATTTTGTCGTAGTTTGGTTTGTGTCTGTAGAATAATCCTCGGACAGGTGGTTTTTCAGGTGCAAAAGCTGCTAAGTCCACCATTTTGAATTCCTTAAATCCGCCGTAATTTGACAAATATGGTACATTCATTTTGGAGCACATACATATTGACACATCTGTACAAGCTCTTAATTTATCAAAACAAATATTCTCTGAATTTTGCAGTATTGTATCTAAAATTTCTTCTCCTACAAAATTTGGTATTGTGGACTTATCGTGTTGTGCTTCTAAACCCTTCATATGTTATATTCCAGTGACATCACAATGTTTCTCTTTAGACGGATTGAAACTTTAGCTTTTTGGAACTGATCTGACCTTCTTACTAAAAAAATCCCTGCCCCGGGCTATTTGACCTAATAAAGTCTCCGCTTTAACTCTGATAAGGCAGGCGGGGTGGCTCTGATTCCGCAAGGGATTAGTGTTGGATCACAGATTACAGGGCTGACCTCTGATTAGTTGATTAGGCGTGGATTTAGCTTTCAGTAGACGAGGGTAAGAATTATTTGCTCCACTTTGCTCCAGCTCCAAGCATGAAATGTGAACTGGAAACGATTGATTAATGCCCAATCCCCAATCCGAAGTGTGTGACAACCAATGTTAATAAATATATATTTTTATATATATAATAATATATATATATACAGGGTATTGTTAATCCCAGATTATAATCCCGGGATTACGGATTCGGATTACGGATTACGGATTACGTAATCCGAATCCGTAATCCAAAGAGATCG
>JAQGBT010005625.1:0-13958 GCA_034698585.1 Disparrhopalites patrizii
GCAATAATTGAAATAAGCGTAGCTAACTCCAACCTCCAACTTTAAGCTAAATAAACATCCAGTTATTTTAATTTGCATATTACCCGTAAATGTGACGACGTGAAGTAGATTTATATATTTACATAAATATGAAACGTATACAATTTTCATAATGCTAGACGGCTAGACTTATCTAGTGTTGGAGACTGTGGCATCTATAGTTATATGGCTAAAAATTATGTATTGAATACATTTTCTAACCTTTGTTGGATATAGGATACAGTCGACTCGCTTTAACAGCACCCAAAAAAGCATCAAATTTCGCCTGTTATAGCGAAAAACTGTTATAGAGAACAAACATTTGTATGTTAACAAATGGAGAAAGTTTTTGAGGGGAGCATTTTTTGCTGCTGTTGTAGCGAGAGTACTGTTATACAGAGGACTGTTATAGAGAGAGTCGACTGATCTGTAAATTAGATTTACGTTGATATTCTTCATCAAATACATATATATATACATATGTGCTTACTATGTACAACGAAGTTTCTCTCTAACAAGTTTTTTACAACAACATTTCTCTATAACAAAATTATTTTTTCCGGCCTTCGTACATGTAAAGTACATATTTCAAGTTCTGTGTAAGCAACATTTGCCAGTAACAATATGTATGTTTTCCTCTTTCTTTCATTGTTAAAGAAATACTCCACTGTAACCTGATTTTTTTCTCGATTAGTGGCTTGAGTATATATGTATACATTATATATGCACAATACAGTCGACTCTCGCTATAGCGGCCTCTCTTATAAGATCTTTCACTCTATACTAGCAGACAAAATGATCCTCTCAAAATTTTCTTCAATTGTCAACACAGAAACGCCTGTTTTCTATAGTGATTTTTCTCTATAACAGGCAAAATTTGCGGCGTTATTGGGTGCTGTTGAAGGGAGATTTGACTGTGTGTCTAATTATACTATGTACTTATACTTATTTATATATACATATATGAATTAACTAGATACAGCTATACATAAAACCTCATAAAACATCATAATCAATTTCACGGCAGAAGGTTCATGTTGTCATGTTATATTTATGTAACAGCATTATTAATAAATTAAAAAAACTATTACACGCCCTATACCTTGGACATCCAGTCGAGTCTCAGTATACAGTCGATTCTCTCTACAGCAGCACCCTATAAAGCAGCAAATTTTGCCCGTCATAGAGAAGAACCGTTTTAGAAAACAAATTTCTATGTTAACAATTGGAGAAATTTTTTAAGGGGAGCATGTTTTGGTGCTGTTATAGAATGATAACTCTTATATAAGGAAGGCCCTTATAGGGAGAGTCGACTGTATCAACTTTCTTTATAACAACATTAATTTTCCGCCCTTCGCGCAATTAAAGTACGTATTTTATTTTACAAATAACATTTCCTGGTATCAATATTTTTTCCTCTTCCTTGCAGTGTTGTTATAGAGAGACTCCACTGTAACCGGATATTTTGCTCCGTGAAAACTTCTTAAATTGATAACTTTGAAATGTGTGTTCTCCATGACTGTACTTTCTCTATACCGAACATATACTATTTTTTGGGGTGCCGTTATAGAGAGAATGGACTGCATCCGGGACATCAAGGTCATTGTCACCCCGTAAATTAGGCTGCCGCTTCGCAGAATGTAGAACAGAGTACAAGATCTCGCAGGTATCTTCTGATATTGTAGATCTTGTTGAACTTGCAGAATTGGATTTTTGACTCTGCGAATCCGGAGATCCTGAGGGCAAGCTCTCTGGTGGGTTTTCAACAGTGCCATCTTCCTCCACTTCCACTTTCTTCCTTCTCAGCCACAAAGTCTCCCGATTTCTGGAGCATACCACCAATAATTCTATTGTGAAGCTCACCGCCGCCAAGCAAATGCCCAGGACAATCCCATAAAACCCCACCTGTAAATTGTCAATGGTCAAAGTCATACTTTCATCCTTCTCCAAAGTCTTCTGGATCCCTTTGAGTTTATCGTAGACGAAGCCATTTCTCTGAGCCTTGTCCTGGACCAAGGCAGCGCGCCCTCTGTGCTTCAGCAGGGCATTAACCTTTCTCTCCCATTTCAAAATCATGCCCGTATCTCGTATCCGGCCGATGACGTCATTAAAGAATCTAAAATACTTGCTCCACCGTTGCAATCCCAGGCCCCGGGACGTTTCAAAGGCGGGCTTAGACTCGATAAAGGGATCAAAGGCCACGTTGAGCGTCAGGTGTTTCGCAATTTGATTGGTCCCCAGAAATTGCCAGCCAACGCAAACGGTTTTCGCTTCGAGGGTAGAGACGATGCATTTTTTGAAGTCTTCCTTCGTCTGGAAATTAAATCTCCTCCGGAGGACAACGTAAGCTTTTATGGTCGTATGCTGGAAAAACGTATCTCCGGAGCCTCCAGGGATGTGCATGACATTCATTCGATAATCCAAGCTCTGGGACAATTCCAGGAAATCCCTGGGGACTTTCTGGGGCTCGTGATGGGTTAGGTGAGAGATTAAATTGCAGTTGTAGAAGACGTAGACGATCATGGAGTAGGCGAAAAACATGGTAACGACCCTCTCCAAGCTTTTACGAATTTTTAAATTCTGCTGGAGGAGCACACTGAAGGGGATGGTGAAAATTTGGCTCCACAAATTGAGTTTCTCCAGAAAATTCTGGGTTTCGTCCCCGTTTTTTAGGCGGAAATACAGGACGGGCATGAAACTTAGGGCTGAAATGAAGATCAGGAGCCAGACCAAAGGATCGAATGGGGAGAATATCGCCAGCCATTGGAGCTTGGATGCTGGTCTTACCATGTAAAATCGGAAGCTGATGTGATCCGTGTGGGTAGTATAATCTACGTTGCCATAACGATGGGGATTTACTCCCAGGAGAAAATGCAAGTCCGTCCGACGCTCCACCAAATCCCCCATGTAGCCCTGCCAGGTCCCATTTGGGTTTCGGCCGAATTTCGAAGTGCCATACGTGAGATTATAAGTGAGATTGTAGTGACTGGAGATTTCTTGAAGCATGGCGTAGGACACGCCACCTATGATTCGTTTTTCAGAATCAAAAACCATATGCGTCTCGTAACTCAACATGGTGATTTGTAGGAGATTTCCTTGTGCGTTATTGGCTTGTAGCGGCAACTTTTCCAAGCGCACGGCGTGGCGCCATCTGGAATGCTCCGTTGAACAAAAAATTTCCAAGGGACCATTTTCTGGCGCAGAAATTCCTAGGACAAACCGGAGACGCTTGACTCGGACAGCTTCCAGGGTGGACCTAATCTGCTCCAGGGAGTGTCCGATAAATACAAAATTGTTCAATTCCGGCCTTGGCGAGCTGGTGTAGTTCATTTCTATTTGGTCAATGAGAGTATCTGGAGTATATTTTTCCGGTTGATTGGGTAAAAACGCCAGGACGTGGGCACAATCCGGAGAATGAAATGTTTGGAAATGTTTTTGGGCATCCCAGGATTTGTTGGTGTTCGGTTGGTGGAAAATTAATATGGATCTAGATTGATTGGATCCCGCGTGGTGGAAAATCGGTTCCATCCTTTCCAAGCTTGGAAAATAATTCCCGGTAATTTTCAAATGGCAGTAACGTGCAGAATTTTCGTAGAAGTTGGATTCCAAGTTTTCGGATATAATTTGCATTAATCCTCCTTCTGAATGGGGCAGGGTCAATAGGGACAAGATTAGCTGCAAAGTTTTCTTCATTTTTCAGCTGGTTTTGCAGAGGAAAAGCCTATTTGGTCATTTTGTGTAAATACCTATGAATATATTTTGTGAAAACCAACAAGGATAATTTAGAAATCGGTTAAATCTATATGATTTTGTTCTGGACACACAGTTGTTCGGCAAGATAATTATTAAGGTAACAAGTTATCCTCTTTGCATCAAGTGAAACGTTGAACGTAAGAATGATGCGTTTATATATTCCTGTGCGAGTTTGTATTAACAAAGTCTAAGCTGAAGGTTAAAGCTGAAACTTGACTCCCGTATTTTGTATTTATAAGGCACTTTGTGGATAATTGCACTTCATAATGCACACCAAGCTAGCTGTACATCTGTCCAGAAAAAAACTCTACCTTCTCCAGCAATATCATTGTAAGTAGGTTGCAATTCTCCAGCGGAAAAACTCATGTCGGCATTTTTCGGCCAAACTGCGTCGGATGATAGCCTCCAAAGTATACATTATTATTATGATTATTATTGTTATGATTTACCTATATATTATTATTATGATTTCCTGTAGGAAATCATAATATGTATTGTTATGTCGTCACTCTGCGGCCGCATCAAGTAATCCCGCCGCATTTTGCGTTTTTTCGCCGTTTTGGCTGCGGCACAGCCGATAAATATTGGATTTTGATGAAATTCAGCGAGAGCACGTATATCATAGAATTATCCAAACCCAATTTTATATTTTCCCGATTTTCGTTTCTGTTCGCCGGAAATTCGCTCTAAACCGTGTTTTTTTGTCTTGCAGGCATGCGTGCGGACGCTAATAATTGGGTTTTCATGAAACCCGCTGGGAACATGTTAAACTCACTTGTCAATGATCGAATTGTTTTATTTTCTTAATTTTGCCTCCGTTCGCCAGAGGCTGATCAGAAACAATATTTTTGCGTAGAAGGCAAAAATAAAACGGTTTTTGACGAATTTCAGGCAAAAACGATTTTCGAAACAGAACGAAACGGAAATATAAAAATCGGATGAAGATAAATTTGTTCTATGGGCCCTCGATGAATTTCATCAAATTCCAATAATTAGCGGCTGTGCCCCGGCCAAAACGGCGAAAAAAGCAAAATACGACTGTGTTCCTTCATGTGGTCACAGAGTGATGGAATGACAATATTACGCTTTCCTACGCTAGAGACTATCTATCATCTGACGAAGTTTGGCCAAAAAATTCCGACATGAGAACTGGAGAATTGGAGCTTTTTTTTGCCGGGGGAACTGGAGTTTACTTACTTTGATACATTTTGCTGTGGAAAGATAGAAATCTCACGTTTATATAGTAATAAAGCGTTCATATAACAGCTCGCATTTGGATAAATCATTCCGCATTGATCGGATGAAACATGCGCCATTGTTGCGCAAGTAATAGTAATTAGTAGTAACTTTTTATAACGTTTTACCGTTATAGTAGGAACTATAACGGTAAAACGACATTGAAATTCATTCCATGATTATGCTGTCTTAATAAAACATAAGCCGAAGCAATTAGTGTAGACACGTACAATCTCAATGTCATTTGTGTGTGTAACGTTGGCATAATTATTTTTGTGAAATAATATGTACAAGAATGTGCTGTTTATAGGAAATTTCTTATATCATCACAAAATTGGGAGCCCCAGAGATGAAATCAAAATTCCAAGACTTTAACATGTCAGTATTTGTACTGGTTTGAAAATGTGCCGCGTACATAATTTGAAGGGATATCGCGAGTGACTGCTGGTACATTAAAATTTTAAATACGAATTCATGTGTCTATCCAATTACACCATGAAAGCCTGTCCCAACCCATGCAGATCGTTTGCATTATTGCCAAGCCATGGGCAAAATGCCAATTTAAGAATGTTTAACACAGCAGTGGGAGAAATCCAGAGGATATTTTTCCTTATTTAGAATTGAAAGGAGAAACAAAGCGCTCATTTCTGAGAGCCAAAAGTTGTACATTATATCGAATGCACCTACAGTGGACTGTCTCTATAACAACTCTCCTTATAACAACTTATTCTCTATAACAACTTCATTTTTCAGCCCCTCGTATATATAGTGTACATATTTTATGTTCTACATCACAACTTTTCCGTTTAACAATCATTTTTGCCCTTCCCTGCAGGGTTGTTATAGCGAAAGTCCACTGTATTGCGAACGAAGCATAATTAAATAAATATCACATAAGCTTCTGGAGGAACAGTTTAACCATGTAAGCTGGAATCATGCAATTATTGGTGGAAATATTTACAAAGATAATGTCTTGGTATATGTGATTTTAACGTATACAGTGGAGTCTCTTTATAACACCATTCGTTATAATTGTATACACTGGAGTTTCTACATAACAACTCTGAAGGGAAGGGTGAAAAATATTGTTACAGGGAAATGTTGTTATGTAGAACATCATATATCCACCTTACATGTACGAAGGGCTGAAAAAATAATTTTTTTATAGAGAAATGTTGTTATAAAGAGACTTGTTATATAGAGGCTCCACGGTAACGTTAAAAAATTCCTCATAAAGTCAGGAAATTCACCGTCTCTGGTATAAAAAGCATGTTAAATGTGTTTCCTATATAACAGCATTAGCCAAAAAATTCGTTATAACAGCAAAATTTTTCTGGTTCCGTTGGGTGTTGTTATAACGAGACTCCACTGTAGGAAGTTTAATTTTAATAACTGCAGACATAATATGTGTAAACATAATATATGTATTAACGTACATATATAAATGATGACATATAAATGGATTGGACCAACCTTTTTTCTCCTGAAAAAGGGAAGTAGTATGTTCTAGATAAATATAAAGTGTTTTTACAGTGAATGAGGCTTTAAAGCGACGTTAATCCAACTCCAATTATTTAATTCTCCTGTCGCCATTTTCCGCAAGATAATTTTAGAATCCCTCTAATATTGCCTAAAACGTAACCCTTTTCTGCCAGCCAAACTTAACAATCAATTAGTCTGTCTGTTTCCTTTGTAGATACTTGTACAATTATAAATGGAAAACGGTTTTAGGAAGCAGGAAAAAGACATAATGATAAACTATTGCTTCATGGAAAAAAGTAATTCACTTCCGGAAAAACGTTTGGTGAAAATATTGACACAAGAAACTGTCAACAAAAACTGAGCTCCGTGTTAAAAATAGAATATGAAATTTTCTTTATACAATTCTGGTTCGGATAGGTTCGGATAGGAAAAGACAATTACGTATATAAGACACGAGAACCAATGAAAACCCTTAAGCAACACCTATCGAAATCATTCCTTCTTTTGATGACATTTTACGTCCTTATACAGTGGACTCTCTCTATAACAACTCTCCTTATAACAACTTTTTCTCTATAACAACTTTATTTTTCAGCTCCTCGTATATGCAGTGTACGTATTAAATGTTCCATATAAAAACTTTTCTATATAACAACCATTTTAGCCCTTCCCTTCAGGGTTGTTATAGCGAGAGTCCACTGTAATTTATTCAAATAGTTGATATCCTTTTGTAATTATTTCACACTTCCCTTTTTTTTAATTAAAACTTAATTTGTTCACATCATTTTTTGTAATTATTTCCAACTTCAGTTTGTTTTAATTAACTTAATTTGTCTGCTTCTGTTTCATTACACACAAATTCATAAATAAAAAATGTTTCATATATGGTTGCCCGAACAAGTGCTACGTATTCGTAATGAAGAATGATCGGTTACCACAGAGCCTTCTGCATTACGAATATTCCCGTATCAATGGTCTAAAATTCGATTTTATGTTACAAGATCTTATTTAATTAGCTTTCAATATTTCGAAAAAAATATAGAATATTACAGATAAATACTGAGCTCCAAAACCTTTATTTTTACTTCAATAGGAATTACGAATTGATGGTTTTTTGTAGCCAGTTAATTCAGAAATTTTCCTGACGATTTCGTGACCATCACACAGTTCTAGTTCTAAGTTTCGGACATGTATTAACGTTATATTGGCTTATAACATACGTAAGTTGTATCTTAAATCAATACCTCCATAAAAGCCAGGGCACCTGTGACGTAGATTGCTTTCATACCTGGGAATGGAAATTAATTTCTTCTCGGAAAATATTTTGACCATTTGACTTGTATAGTTGTGAAATTGGGTTGTCCAAGGATTGAATTAATTTTCTCGGGCAAGACAGTCGGTTTAATTGGATTCATTTGTAAAGGTTTCCAACGGGATGAAATTGTTGGATTAATCAAGCCTAGGGCTCCGTCATCAGCCACATACAGTCGACTCTGTCTATAACAGTCCCCTTTATAACGGTACTCTCGCCATAGCAGCAGCAAAAAATGTTCGCCTCAAAAACTTTCTCCAATTGCTAACATAGAAATGTCTGTTCTCTGTAACAAGCGAAATTTGATGCTTTATAAGGTGCTGGTATAGCGAGGAGTCGACTGTACTATTTACTATATAGTTCAACTATAAAAATAAGACGGAGAAACAAGTGCAAACTATCCGAGACCTTTACTTGCATTATTTAAATGTTTTCTTGCCTGAGTCTCTTTTACTTCCTTCGTCAATAACCAAATCCTCACAATTCCTAGAGTATAGGAACGGAATCCCGTATAACAGCCTTTTTATTCCCTTTAGCCTACTCTACAAGTAATACACAAATTTTTATGTATGGTTCTCTCAAATTTTCGTACTCGTTTTATTTCTTCTCCGACGTCCAAAATTTGACAAAATTAAGTGTTAAGGCTAAAAATTTGTGTCTTTAAATGACATTATCATAGATATATCCGTTTTCATAGACTTTCCACTTTGTTTGTATACAAATATATTTGTAGGAGTCTATAGTATAGACCGAGAATATTGTTAACAACTAAGAAATCCACATTCTCCTGAAGAATTTTCCAAAATGATTTCTCGTCGTGACGTTTTTTGGAACATTTGGGCATTTGCCTTTATCACGCGCATCAATATCGTCCCATTTCGATTTTCCGCTCATAATGGAATGGCTCAAGCCAGAATTTCCGAATCCAGACTGCGTCGCTGGCAGTATAAATATGTTGCCCTTATCCTTCTCACAGCCTTCAAAAACATGCGGATGGTGCAATCTCTTCAGAGCATAAAAGAGAGGGATGTCCTTGGAGTTTGCTTGAACACAATTTTGGCAACGTTCTATGTTCTGACTCTCCTCGAAAATATCATATTGAACATTTGGAAGAAAGATAATAATGCCTTCGTCATCAATCTTATTCATAGGCACGTGAATGACACCGGCGATGGCTGGAGCTCCTGGTCGAAGGGTAATTAGTAATTATAATTATATTAAATTGTGGTTAGCAATAATAAAAATTCACTAAAAAATTCCCATAAAATGTAATCTACATTAATGCATTTTCAGTGTATTTTTTGATTTTAATAATAATTACATTGATAAAATAATTTGCTTTGTAGATCTTCGCCGCTCTATGTACGACCTTTTATGTTTGAGCAAGCGGCCGTGGAAGGAGCAGTGCATCATTGTGTTGCCTCTTATTTATGTGCTTTTGATGATATTCTTCAGCTATATTTTTTGGACAACTTCGTCTTCCTTTTACTACATTCACGGTGCCCTCCCGGCACCATATAAACATATGCTATTGGCGCAATTTGTTTCATTTGCGTACGAAATTGGAGGGAGTCTCGTTGCGCTCGGAGTTGGCTATCAGTACGCCTATCTGACAATGATAATTTTGCCCGTGCTTGAGGACAAATTCAGAATTATTGGAGCAAACATTGAGTAATTGAGTATGGAGCTCCGAACGAATATTTTCAAGACTTGGTTTGTATTCGATTAGAATTTGAAAATTCGACTTTTTTATTGCTACTATTTGGATTTGGATGGATTTTTCGAATATAATAATGTTCCCGAATTGGATTTGAAGAATGAACGACATTGTGATTTGAATTCGGCTTGTATTCGATTCTTAAATTCGAAAAAATATTCGATTCGGATTTGTATTTGAAATGTATTCGAATCCAATTCGAATATCATCCAAAATATCGCCGTTTAAGACCCAATAGTGAGTGACTGCGGGTAAAACTAGAGTTTTAGATTTGCTAAGAACCATTTTGCGTCTTTTAGGCAAATTATGGAGAACTAATACCAATCAATAGAGTCAGGTATTTTGTAAATTCGTATACTTATTCGATTCGGATTTACAAACAAATACTCATTCAAGATTTGTGCTCGGTTGGGATTTGTATGAGGAAGCAAATTCTGTTTTTACTTGTACTCGTATTTGATTCGAATGGAACGGAATCCAGAACATTTGGATTCGATTCGGTTTGAATTAGGTTCGAATTCGAATATTATTCGTATTCGTTCGGAGCTCTAATTGAGTAAACCATACTAAATCTTGACTTATTTATTTGCCAAAATTAAGCAGTTTTAAATGCATTTAGCGTATATATTAAGTTTGCTAATGTGAACGGCTCTTTATAATTTATAACAGACAGCTCCCTCTGCTGCATATGGGCACGGCTTTCCACAATATCCGAACTTTCATTATGCAAGTACAAATTTTCAACGAAGGCTATTCCACGCTGCACTACCTGGTCAAATGCAATATGCTGACGATTGCCATTTTCGGAATTACCGGAGCCTTCAAGTGCTTCCATAAAACGCCCTCTTCTGCTATGCTCATCTTTTTTATGGGCGCATACGCGGCATCTCTCTACATTCTGTACTTTGATCATGCATTTGCCCTTCCGGTGGAGGTTAAGAAAATCACTATGCAAATTTGGATACGAACAGGAGTTCAATCAAATATCAGCGATTTCAATTGTGACCCTACAAATAAGAGAAATTTTGGGTTGTACGTCCAAAAAACCGCTCGTGGAATTCCTCCATGTAGAATCCGGGCGGGTACATTTTACGAATTTGATTCGGAGAGCACGCCTGTATTTATTGACTACATTGTTACACATGTGGTCAGTATGCTGTTAGTTTTTTAGTGGCAATTCGAAACGACGTGTTAGTGTTTCAAGCTGTAATTCAACTGACTTCAGGCTGCTAAAAAATTGTAAAATTTATTTGTCTAAAACGCTTTTATGCTACAAACTATAGTATAGAGCGTGCACACTCACTATATAACAGCTTTCTCTATAAAATCCCTCTTACTATAACAGCATCCCCCAAGAGTTTTATAATGTAAACAGCTACTTTTATACCAGCACTTGCTATATATAGCAGCATTTTGCTATAACAGCTGGATTTTTCCTTCCCTATAGACCACATTTCTCTCATTATAACAGCATTTGCTTTCTATAACAGCATTCAACCCCTTTAAAATTAACTTTTGATCTATAACAGCACTTGAACGTTTTAATAACACAAATTTATTCCTTTTCCAACGGAAATTTAACATTTTTAGTAAAGCCTAAATATTGATATATTTTATTAATTTATCAAGCTGTAATAGCTGGAATTACTCTTGGTTAATTATATTATTTTTTTACCCTATCTTTTATAACAGCCTCACACTATAACAGATAACAGCACAATTTCATGGGCAGATACGGTGCTTTTATAGTGAGCGTCGACTGTAAATGCCGATGAGATCAAATGAAACTAACAAATTTGGTGTACAGTCAACTCTCTCTATAACAGTCCCCTGTATAACAGTACTCTCGTTATAGCAGCAGCAAAAAATGCTCCCCTCAAAAACTTTCTCCATTTGTTAACATAGAAATGCCTGTTCTCTATAACAGTTTTTCGCTATAACAAGCGAAATTTGATGCTTTATAGGGTGCTGTTATAGCGAGAGTCGACTGTACTAAGCCATAATAAAAAGATGGAATCGTTCATGTTTGCATGTAATATAAATGTGTGTATTATACAGTGGACTCTCTATAACAACTCTCCTTATACATAGCTGCTTTTTCTCCATAACAATTTTATTTTTCAGCTCTTCGTATATGTAGTGTACATATATTAAATGTGTCATATATACAGTGGAGTCTCTCCATAATAAGTCTCTTTATAACAAAAATTCTGTATAACAACATTTTCTCCGCCCTGTGAACATATAAGCTACATATTTTATGTTCTATATAACAACATTTCCCAGTAACAATATTTTTTCCTCTTTCCTTCAGAGTTGTTATAGAGTGACTCCACTGTAACAACTTTTCCATATAACAACATTTATGTCCTTCTCTTCAGACTTCAGACTTCAGCGAGAGTCCACTGTACTATGAATTTATACTTAATTCCAAATGGCTAACTTTTATTAATGCTTGACCAATATTTAAGGGATCCGCCAGATTTTCACAAGCCTTAAGATATATTTTCACGTTGAATAAAATGTCTTGTTTACTACATCATTCCAGATTCAAAATGATACGTAAAATTTGCGTGCGGGTTCGAAATAGGTTCGGTTTGGAGTTTTTATCCCAAAAACCATCCAATATTTAGATGTCCTTGCTTGTCTCTCCCGTTTTTTGTGTATTTCAAGCATGAAATCAACATCATATGAGAACAAACAACTGGGGGCACTCCTTTAGCAAATATGTGTGTGCATTATTTATATCTGCAGGATTATGTGCTTAATACATGCTACGATGCTCTGCTAATCGATTGATTAAAAAAACTTTTACAAAGCTACTTATTTCGAAAAAAATGTCATTTCGTTCACTCTGCGCGAACATACGGACATGCATCTTCTATTCCAGCACGCTCCAGAAATGGCTGTGCCAGCTCAGACATGGTCTTCAAAGGGAAATCAATTGGAATTCAACAAAGAACGTACAACTGGATACAAAACTTTACTGATATCATCTGATTTCCGTTGGACGCTGGGTATTCTTCGGATATTTGGACTTCACCCCATTTCATTCTCTGGGGAGAGATCAGAGACACAAAATCTGAATAAATCGGCCATGACCTCTGTCGTAAATCTAGGGTCGAATGCAAGAAACAGTTTCAAAGAAGTCGATGGCCCGTATCGAGTGCAGTTTAAATTTTGGGCTAGTCCCCTGTCTTTGTATTCTTATGTCATCTGTGGTTGCGGCATCTTCTTCATGGCGGTGACATTCACTAGCCTTGTGTTTCGAATGCCTTATCCCCTCGAAATGTGAGAGCTTTGCACGCTTTTTATATTATTATTTCGGTCGATTGTCTTTACACATCGTCGGTGAAGAATTATATGTAACCATATCTATACCGAGAGCTAATTCCGGAAGTGATCATCTCCATTCTGCCTCTGTGCATAAAGAAATCAAGTCCAAAGATAAACAAAAAAAGATGCCCATGGGCTGGGGACGAACTACCGCGCTTATAAGCTCCTTTTAGATAATTTTCCGTTCGATTGCACGTTTCATTTTTTTAAATAAATTGTCGAACCAATCGTATTTAGAGAACCAGCAATTGAACAACGAAAATTAATTTTCTGTGGGGGTCGAACTGAAGCTTGTGCTATTCTACACTGTAGACGCGACTGAATTGTTTATAAATTAATTTATATATACGTATAGCTTGATTAGTGTGTGTTGAATCCTAATTAAAAATTTTAATTTATAATCTTCAATTTGAATTTATTCAATTTCCTTGGTCTTAATTTATTTATAGTCTATTTATTTTATTTATCTTTATTTATTTATAGTTTATTTATTTTATTTATCTTTATTTATGTATAGTTTATTTATTTTATAAATATAGTTATTTAATATATTTATCGGGTTTTTCGGTTTTTGGGTACGGAAAATGTTTGAAAATGTACCCTGCCTATACTAATTCTGCGTGCAAAGCGGGCATTTCAAAACATTTTCTCTACCGAAAAACCGAAAAACCCCGATTTTCCCGAAAACCGGGTAACACGTATGTATTTGCAAATTCCATGACCAGATGACTCTAGATCTTGTTTACCCCGTCATTTTGAGCTATCGCAGGACTTAATCCGCCCAGTAGATCCTGAGAAAAACAGGTTTCCGAAAAACAAAATGTTTTGCCGCGAATTTCGTTGTCAAAACCCGGATGGCCAATTTTGACTACAAATAACCGCTTTGGGGACCAAGCCTTACCACAGTGCCGAATAACACAAATTTCTGGCAATATGAGGGTCTTTCCTTTTTGATAATTTAAAAAGCAACTCAGAATGCTTTTCAGTTCTAAATACTAATTACATAAAAGAAGTACACTCGGAGATTTTAAGTACTGTAAAGAATTTTATCTTTACTGTTGCTAGTGGTAATGTGTTGATTGTTCGATGTTTATGTTTATGATT
>JAQGBT010005626.1:0-13958 GCA_034698585.1 Disparrhopalites patrizii
AGAGACATACAGAGAGAGAGCAAGAGCGAGAAAGAGAGAGACATACAGAGAGAGAGCAAGAGCGAGAAAGAGAGAGAGAGCAAGAGCGAGAAAGAGAGAGAGAGAGCAAGAGCGAGAAAGAGAGAGACATACAGAGAGAGAGCAAGAGCGAGAAAGAGAGAGACATACAGAGAGAGAGCAAGAGCGAGAAAGAGAGAGAGAGCAAGAGCGAGAAAGAGAGAGAGAGAGCAAGAGCGAGAAAGAGAGAGACATACAGAGAGAGAGCAAGAGCGAGAAAGAGAGAGACATACAGAGAGAAAGAGACAGAGATTGACATAAGAGAGAGAAGCAGAGGAAGAGAGAGTGTCTGTGCATTTGGGCCAACTGTGGTACTGGTACAAACTAGTACAATCCCTATGCCTAGGAGGATTAATTTGGTTAAATATTTTCCGGAAACAATTCATCAAGTGTGATGTCAATTGGTAAGCGATTTTCCCATCACCTCATAACGCCCAGCCATGCGAGCCGGTCACAATCAGATCCAACGAGGAAGGGACGAAAATACAGACAGAAGGAGGCAGGATTCCCCGTAGGACATTATCACTCCTATTGCAATTACTGGGAAGCAGGTTCTATTTTAAACCATAACATTCAAAGAAATGTTCCTAATCCTCGGGTCATAAGAGCCCATTAACACTTCCAGGCTTTGCCTTCTTACCCAACTCCTTCAAATATCCTGAGGGTACCGACAAGGAGATTTATTAATGACTGTAATGTTCTATCTTTAAGGCAATGTTCCCAAGATGGCAGTGCAGTCGAAGAAAATAAAAAAACAAAGGGATGCTGAAAGTATTCTACACATTTACAACACAGCATGACCTATCCAATAACTGCAGAATTTCCGACTGGAGAAAATCAGGGGAAGCGCGTACAAAGGTGGATGTACAAGGTACAAAATACGTTTGTGAGACTGCACACAGTAGGTTTGGGTGAGGTGAGACGACTATACAGAAGCCCCTTGACATTTATTACAGGACTAAATCACAAGAGTTGTGAAACCTTAGATGCATAATTCTCAAACCTTTTGTCACTTGTCGACTTCATCCTCATGTATTTATTCCCATATTTTATTGACACACTTGATTTGCATATTCCTAGCCTCTTCCCAAGAACACATTACCATAATTTAGACCAGGTTTCTACTGTGATCGAGAAAAAGGAGGAAAATTAAATGTCATACAGAGAAAAACTTGTTTTCAATGAAGACGTTTAACACATTTCTCTCCGAGTGTGTGGCACACGGACACTGTGGACGCGGAGAGAGATTATAAGGGGCAGTGAGGCAGGAGATGGCAAGTGAGAAGAAGAGAAAGTTGGGCTGGAGACGCATGAGGAGATAAAGGGGAACTAGAGAAACGAGAGACTGGAACGAGAGAGAGAGAGAGAGAGAGAGAGAGAGAGAGAATCGACAGGGAAGTGAGTAGAAATAAGACAGGAGAAATAGAAAAAGAAGAGATGAGATAGAGGAACAAGTGACACAGTACAGAAAAAAGAGATAAGATTGGAAAAAACAGAGGAGAAAAAAGGGAAAAAAGACATAAGATTGAACGAAAGGAGACAGCAGAAAAAGAGGAAACACAGACATGATTGAAAGAAAAGAGACAGCATAAAAAAAGGGAAATAGAGACAGGAGAGACAGGAGAGAGAAAAAAGAGACTGACAGAAACAAAGAGAAAAACGAGAACAAACAGGAACGGAGATAAGACAGAGAAAGAGAAAATAAATGTAAGAAAGGGAGAAAAGAGACAAATGAAAGTAACAGAAAAAAAAGAAAGTAAAGAGGAGAGAGAAAAAAAGACAGGAGCGTGAAAAGAGAGCGGTAAAAAAGCGAAGAGAAAGTAAAAGAAAGAGCAGAAAGAGAGGAGAAATAAGGAAAATCAGAGACAACGAGAAATTAAATTTAAAAAGCAATATTCAAGCAATTGACAAGACAGAAAATCAAGATAGAGCCAAGCAAAAATAAAAAGACTGGAAAGAGAAAAAAGAGAGAGAAATGAAAGGAAGAATAGATAACGAAATAATAGAAAGAAAGAGAGTGGATACAAAGAAATGATAAAAAATGGAAAGAAAAAGCTAGAGAAAAGAGAGAGAGCATAGTGAGAGAGCAAAGTTATTCGAGAGAGAGAGAGAGAGACAGAGAGACAGAGAGACAGAGATAAAGAGGGAGTGGGAGTTCCAATTATGATCTGCAGGTTAGTTGTTAATTATTACCCCCTTTTGTACAGGGCTTGTCAAGACATCATAATGATAATAATACAGAAAATATGAAATTCTTGAGCACCCTTCCAATTACATTTACAAAAAAGAAGGAGAAAAGATGACTCAAGGCAAAAAAATTCTGCAAAGGACCACTTCACCCACTTCGTTAGTGTTTGCCTTTTCAATCGCTACTTCTCACCTCCAGTTTAAAATCGAACGAGTGCTAAAGTTGCCTGTATTGACAAAAGAAAAAAAAATGCCACAGGCACCGTCGTTGCCCAATGTGCTTGAAACTCTTGAAAAAAGGCTACATATAGATTTGAGAGAGTGCATAAATTATTGAAAGGACAAAAAAAGCACACATATTTGTGTTTGTGTAATAAATTCCACTGGGAAATCATTCATATTTTTTATGTGATAATTTTTTTTGCAAAAAAAAAAATTGCATGATCTGGCGTCTTTGAGATTTTGTCATGTGAGGGCAAAAGAGAGCTGACAGGAGTCAATGATAATTTTTTTTCTAAACTACCGAATAAAAGAGAGAAGAAATAAGGGAAATTGAGACACAATTTTTTCGGGAGGAAGAGAGAAAATATTAAATTAAAAAGTTTCCGTTCAAGCATTTTTCAGAGAATGAGATTGTATAGAGGAAAAAAGATTGTGGACGGAGAACTCATGTTGTTACTGCTATCTAGTGGCTCCTTGTCGTCATAAATCACTCCCGTGCTTCTCTCCCGAGAATGAATTGCGTGAGAGAGAGAGAGAGAGCGAGAGAGAGACAGAGAGAGAGAGAAAGATAAAAATGTATAGGAACAACTATTGACTAACTGTTATGAAATTAATCACGACCAACACCAGAGTACGGCGAACAACCTTGGATAAAATTGACATGTCCACTAGTTAGACAATGGCAGAGATACGGGGCTAAAAATAACTCATATTAAAAATAGCAGATAATCACCACCAACTCTTTCGCATACAAATATACACAAGTCAGAACCAATGAGAGAGAGTGCCTATGCTATAGATAGAGATTTTGCAAGTTTGCTCTCCTATTTCTCTCTCTCTCTCTCTCTCTCTCACCCACATCACCTTAACTGATTTACACTCTGACACTCTGCAAATATGCTTCACATTTCATACACAAAAACCTCACTGATTCTGGGCTGGCAAAAAAACCTGGAAGCTTTTTCCATTAAGAATTCAGGTGCCAAAATAGCTTCGTTCTCAATCTAAAACGTTCTAATTTTTTATTTTTTTAGCCCTATAACTCTCTGGCTATTGCTTTCCATCTCTTCTCATTCCTTTTTCTTCTCCTTCCTTTCACTTTGTTGCGTTTTCTCATTTTCATTTCTTTATCATTTTTATTCTATCACTCTAATTTTATTTATGGTTTCATCTTTTCTTAAATTACATTTTTATTTGTATTATCTTCTCCTGCTTTTCACCCTTCAGGCAACCATTTTTCATGGCGCGCCTCATTTTCTCCGTCTCTCTATTTGCTCTTCCTTCTGCTTCTCATTTCCTATCTTATCTTTCTCCATTTTTCATGTTTACCTTTCTCTCTATTTTGGCTTCGAATATTTCTCTCTATTTTGCCTTCGAACATTTTTTTCGGTTTTGCCTTCGAATATTTCTTTCTATTTTGCTTCGAATATTTCTCTCTATCTTGCATTCGTACATTTCTCTCTATTTTGCCTTCGAATATTTCTCTGTTTGTATTTCCATCGTTTTTTCCTGCATATTTCTCTCTGCTGTTTCTTTTTTTATTTCTCTGTTTTTCCACCATATTTCTATCTTTTTTTTCGTCATATTTCTCTGTCCTTCCTGTTTATCTTTCTCACTATTTTTCCTTCTTATCTTTCTCCTTCATTTTCACGTCACAACTCTTCATTTCCTCGCTCTGATTTTCCTTGTCGTCTGAAATCTTCATTGCTTCGCTGTTTTTCTTCTCGTATTTATCCATTTGTTTCCATCTCTTCATTTTCTCTATTCAATTTCTTTTTCCGCTTTTTTTTGTCTTAATTTCCATTCTTCAGTTCTTCTCATTTTCCTTCTGTTCATTATTGCTCTCATTCTCGTTCCCTAGGAACATTTATCTTTTATTGTCTGTATTTCTTTATCCAGTTCAGATTTGTGTCGCTAAACATTCCCCTTTCATGTGCTTTATTTTTCCCTGTTGGTGCCTCTCTATCGACGTCTCCTCCAGTCTTTCCTGATATTTTAAGCCCTTTTGCCTCCAGCATTCATTTCTCTCACGTATCCCCGTGCTATCGTCCAAGTCTACCTCTGACCATCTCACGCTTGTCATGTGGATGTGCACATGTTTGTCAAGTGAACAAATGTCCAGCGTCAGAATAATAATCCCTTTGGAGTCAGAGTTGACAGAATGCTTGCATAAAATTCTGTACAATCTACGGGAAATTAATCCATGTTATTCTCCTTTCCGCTGCAGTTTTTTTTATCAGTACTATGTTCTGCACTGTTATGGTGAGACTATGCAAAAATGGAGAATTCTAAAGATAAAAAAAAACGTTCATTCCACTTGCTCTTCCGTCTGTGCAATATTTTGCAGACTGGATATTATAAAAGCATTTGAAGGGATTACTTGGCTCACTGGTGACAATGAAGTGACATTACCCTCGGTGGAATTCAAGTGATTCCAGTTATTTCTCAACCATAAATATCTACTGGTCATGTGAAGGTAATTATGGCTTTCCGTGCTTTTTTGGGTACCGCAGAAGGCTATGGGCTTCACACAGTTGTATTTTTTTGCCCTCTACCTTTTACGAAGTATTTTTCTCCGCCTGTATATTTTTCTATACACACACACATGACTACATCTGTTGACATAAAGTGTGGAAAAAAAATACAGCCCTGTGAAATGACTTGGTTGTTTCATTTAGAAAGTGTGTTTTTGTGTATACACATAAACAATTTATACTGCAGAAATGTTTTCCTTGTAACTCCCTCTATAGTATTTATGATATAGTGAGGAGACTGAGGAATTCGTTGAGGATCTTGACTTGCTCGTGAATTAACAGGCGCTTCTCTCTATGAAATAGAGCCGACTAGTCACTCACTGTTTGTTTATTATCCGTGGCTTCTACTACACAAAATTTGCTAAAGTACGTTCCGAATTTTTTTTTCGGGGGGAAGTAAAAGGAAGGAAGGAGAGAGAAAAAAAACAAACCATGAGATATTTTTGGAGGAGAGTAAACACGAGTTTTGATTACTTCAAAACAAATAATGTTTTTTTTTCTACTCCTAAATGTCTTTGGTTTAGATTTCCAATAGGGAAAGAGGAGGTTTTTTATTTTATTTTTATTTTTTGAAATTTTTTACCTGTCAGATTTAGGGTAAACTGGAAGTTCTTGTTGGATGATATCTGGTTCATTGGAACCTTGAGGTTCGGCGGAGATACCCGTTCCACGGATTCGAGGTTTGGCAATCGTCGGAGATGGCGGTAGTTTTGAACTGCCAAGGGATGACTGATTACGGATGATGGATTGGTACTGCAAAGTCATCAAACAAACAACAATTAGTGGTTTTTTCCAACACATACATTAACATACAAGCATCTCGTCTTTGGAAGCAGTTTATGAACTAGCTAATAATCTCATTACTCTCATTACTTCAATTACAAGATCCTTTCACACGCATCACATATTCCTTTTTCCTCTTGATTTGATTTCTCACATACTCCTTTTATATATTTTATTATTATACCCCACCATTGACGCATGGAATCAAGTCGACACTTGTCACTGTCAATATTCATTACCTATTCATAATCCTCCATACTCTTTTTTATACCCAACAGGTTTTTTAAAACAGGTTCCTTTTTGAAAAATGGTTTCATTCTTTTCAAAAACAAATCCTCAATACATTTGTTCTTCTTTTTGTCGGAGGGGGCTTTACAGAGAAATGATTGGTGTTTTGCCCATTCAAAAAAAAAATCCTGAATAGTATGGATGATTTGTTTCACTCACACCGCTTCATGGCAGGGGAAAGAGAGAGATAGAAAGAGAGAGAGAGAGAGAGAGAGAGAGAGAGAGAAGGTCAAGGAAGAGAAAATCGACGGTGGTCGGGAGAAAAGTTGAATGGCAAGAGGAGATCCCGAAGGTTGTCAACTTGTCAAAGACAACTGCCACCGTAGAAAAGATATTGCAACAAGTGGGGAAGAGAGAAACGTAGGATATTAGGAAAGAAAAGGATAAAAACGAAAGAAAGAGATAAATTAAAGCGTTTTCTCCGCATTCGAGATTGCAGGTAGAGTAAGAGAAAACAACCCGAAGAATAAAGTTAAGAAAAAGAGAAAAAATAGAGAAACAAAGTGAGATTAATTGGTCAAAAAAAATGGAGGGAGCGAAAGAAAGAAAAGTAAGGGCATACCTCGAGAAAAGAGAAAAATGGAGAGGAAGATTTAACAGAGAAAGGTCGAGAAGGAGAGAGGGAGAGAGTGAAAATACAAGGAATAAAGGGAAAGATGTGTCAAGAATACAGAGATACAAAGAAAAAAGCGAGTCAAAAAGAGAGGGATACGAGAGGAAAAGACACGGACAAGGACATAGAAAGACAATGATATGAGAGAAAAAACAGGGACAGGGACAGAGAAAGATTGAGAGAGAGGCAGAGAGAGATAGGGAGAGAGTGAGCAAGTCACAGAAACAGAGAGACAGAGAGAGAGAGAGGAATAGAGTTAGCGACAGAGAAAGAGAAAGACGGAGAGAAATGGAAAGAAAGGGACGGAGGGGGCAAAAGAGAAAGAAAAGTAAAAATAAAGAGAAAGAAAATACAAGAATGACGAAAGAAAGTAATTAACGGGGCGAGGAAAAAGGTGCAAAAACATATTTTATGATATGCTGAAAGAGACAAATGAGAGAGAGAGAGAGAGAGATCCAGAGAAAGGTAGAAAAGGATCCTTTTCTGCTTCTCCTTTTAAGTTGTTTTTCAAGAAATTCTAGCGACTGTCTCTGCCACCTAAAACCGGTTGAAATACACGGTGATTCAAGGAGTCCCATCTTCTTTATCTCTTGCAGTCTCTCTCCTTCATCACCTTTGTACTTCTCTTCATGCCTTTTTTTTTCAGGTCAAGAGAATAATTGATCTTTCTTCTATTTTTTTTAAATTTTGACCTTAACGACATTGTGTTAGTCCCACAGCCACAAAAGTATTAGAATTTATGACGGTCTCGTCTTTGTGAAGAGAATCCCCTGCAGAAACTGATCTGAGTGGCCCAATTATCGCCATAAAACAAGTGATTTCGCTATCCCCTACAGATGCTCCTCTCAGCTCCTTCTTGGGTAAATGTACAGTGCTCGTGTGTCATTTTTTGAAAGACTCAAAAGGCCGAGTAAGTTTTATTTCCTCACAACAATTGTTCTGTTCCAAGTTATAAAATTCACAACAATGTGTTTCTTTTAGCGGCAATGATTTTCCTCTCCTTAATGAACTCCCCCTGATTAGGCTCGGCTCTCCCACAAAATTTCAATCTCTTCAGTCAAATATGGGCGGGAGGTAAGCTATTTAGAAATCATAAAGAGTTATTAAAAGGAGAATATTGAGAATAAACGCAGGCTTTTGAGAGGAGGCGTCTTGATAGAGGTCGGGCTGCCTATATTCTTCCATTGTATATAATACATATTCATTTTTTCTTAATGAGATGTGAGCAGTGCTCTCAAATATTTATTATTACATCATCTTCTACAATTTTGCTTGGAGGAGCTGAATTATACGTTGGTTTATTATTTGATTACATAGTTATACTTCCAATGAAACAATTGTCTGGGAACTTATTTTTTCGATTGAAATGTAAATCCCACGACTTTTCTCTTGACAAAATGAACCCTTAACGGGGGGCATAAGGAGAAAATTACAAATTTGGAAAATAAATAATAAAGAAAGGGTTGAGTGTGTGGTCAGCTTGAGGTCTCATATGCTCAGACGCGTGAAGAGTGCCATTCCGTATTTGTTTTCAACGGTAAATGGTATATATGTATTTCTCAATTTGTTTCTTTTACATTTTTTACAATGTACACTTTTTTTTTGGCATTCACAACACTGAGTTGTTTTTTGTTCTCGTCATTGATTCTCCCAAGCCGCCGAGTGATTTATTATATATTTTTTGAATTCACACCAAGGGACAAATTATCTCCTTTTGGCAAATAAGCATATACAATTTTTACTCTTTGTGGCGAATAATTTATGTAAATGTCCATTCTTTTCTCCCTGTTACGACTGACCCTGACGTGGACTGTTTTTTTTTCAGGGCAAGGAGGAACACCGGATGTGCTCGTACATTTCCAAATGACATAATCATTTATGCATTTACGAGATAACAACAGTCACAGAGAGCTGCCAGATATTTAAGGATTGATTTGTTGTCCACAAACCTCATATTTTCATCTCAAATTACGAAGCTCTTTCATTTTCTACCTAAAATAAATAATAATAAAAAAACCTTGCATAATCAGAAAAAAATACCATCATCAATCCCTTAATGCTTTGGATATTTTATACGCCATTTTTCATGCAACAGTTACTACATTACATACGTCTTTCGATCAATCTCTCACGTTGAATAACCTCCACCCATTGGGAATGGAGAATGGATGCCAAAATCAACAGTCGACCAAAAATGCAACCATGAAAAAAAAACTTATTTTCTGTAAATGCTTAACGCCACAAACCGCAAAACCAACTATATTTGTTAGGAGAAAAAATACATAGTAACTAAAGAGGAGGGATAACTTGTTTATATATCCCTAATTATTACTAGTACTTACAGCACGTCTTTACAAATGAAGGATAGCTTATTATGCGT
This sequence comes from Disparrhopalites patrizii, assembly GCA_034698585.1. NCBI lineage: Eukaryota > Metazoa > Arthropoda > Collembola > Symphypleona > Sminthuridae > Disparrhopalites > Disparrhopalites patrizii. The sequence goes on from JAQGBT010005626.1 coordinate 9,065, forward strand.
AACTGATTAGTGTACTTCTCTCGGAGAAAACAACACGTAAATTTATATACTTACACATATCACTGGTAATAATATCATAAAGTTTTTTTCTTTTACTTCCATGCTGCGTCATACATAATGAAGTCACAAGCTAAAGACAGAGAGTGAAATGAAGTGAGAAACATTTTTTTTTTCAATATTTTACCACAGGGTTCTTATTATATGTAGGCACTCCATGATAAATCCATGATAAATTAGCATCCAATATTTTTCCCTCCTCCTGTGTCTGTACTGCTATTTTACTTGTAATGTCTATAGGTACAGGGGAAATTGCATATTTTTGGAGTATTTTTTGTGTCATTTATAATGACATGTAAGGAAGGCAAAATGTGTTGTTGATAGTTCAATAAAGAACAAAAAATATTTTTTATTTGTCTCTCTCTTTCTCTCTCCTTAATATTTCTCTGCCATCAAACTATTAAGCCAGTGTAGTTTATTGTTATCACAAAGGTGCTGCTGACGCTGTGAGAGAGAAGCATTATAATAACATTGCCACACGAAAAGTTTCACCTTGTTTGTCTTTGATTTTTCCCCTGCTGTTTGGAAGCGCCGAGGACAAGTTGTAAAGTAGTGACTGCAGCGGTGGTAATGGTGGTAATAATAATCATCATAATCATATTAAAAATCACTCCGACTATTGTCATACACACGCTTTTTTTAGTATCTCAAGTACATAATGATCAGACGTGTGGAAGACGACGGAAAATACCTTCTTCCTCCGTCGTGCTTTATTTTTCATGTACTAAATGTGGCAATGATTTCAACTGTACACACAAACTACATATGCGTGTACATGTGTTCATGCTCCTACCTTTCATCATGTAGAACAAGTGGAATAAATCTCCTCCGTCACCTGCCCAAACTATGAAATATACTCCCAAAATTAACCGTGTTAAAAACTTGCCACTCCCTAAATGCTGATTTATTTCCTTACTCCTTCTGTATTTCTCTCTGTCTCTCTTTCACTGGCTCTCTCTCTCTCTCTCTGTCTATCTCACTCATTTCCCTTCATTTACATTCACAATAAAGGGCAACAATTCCTCTAATGTCTAGTTGGATTCATTTGGACTGTCAAAAGAGTCCAGACATTGAGAGAATTGAGTTCTTTCACTTTCCGATTTTCTTTTTAATTAATTAATGCAACAAAAAATATTCACCCCAACAGATTTCTGCATGAATACATCCCCACTGTGGCGGGGAAGGAGAATTAATACTGAATATGCCGACAATCCAAGGGGGAAAATCACCATACCATGATTCACCCAAACCATTGTGAGAACCGTAGAAATATTGTAGTTCATATTTTATATGGTGTTCAACGTACTGTACTTAATATTATATTTAATATATTATTACAGATGATATTCCATATCTTGTATTTAATATTTATTGACCTTCTAAATTATATTGACAATTCCAGAACAATGGGGGGATTCTTCAAGGAATCTGTTCCCCATCCTTTAACCCGCACAATCAGGTGAAACAATGTGGATGGTATATTTTGCTTCTCAGAAATCTCTCTTGTACTTATCTGCAGGTATATATCTCCTGTGTTTGGGCTGGTGATCTCCTCAGCGAAATAAAAATGGAGGTAAACATTACAGGAACATTGAGAAGAGGAGGACAAATTTATGGCATTCAAGATTTTCCAGTGCGAGAGGGAGAAGCATATTTATGATTACATTTATTGCTCTCATGCTTTTGCGTGAAACTGTAGAAAATACAGAGAGAGACAGAGAGAGACAGAGGGAAAGACAGAGAGAGGGAGAGAGAGGGAGAGAGAGACAGCTAGAAAGAGAAGAGACACTTGTAAGAGCATGTGCTTTACTATACTGCCTACTACAACTCGGGTTGTTACTGGGCCGAAAGGAAAGAGGAGAGACAATTGTGAGGCTCTGAATAAAAGGTTACGATTAGTATACTTGTGCATGACACATGTACATATGTACATTCCTCGTCGAGCTGTTAGCCTTGAGCTTCTCGTACATCGAGTGTGTGAAAAGTATTAAAAAACTCTTTGCAAATGATGATGATGACTCTCTGTGTGTGTTGCTGAATAGAATATTATAATGGAGCCAATATAATATATCCTCTCCAGGGGATGTTGTCTCTCTCTCTCGCTCTCTCTCTCTTCTTTATACATAGTATAGTACAGCGATCTGAAAAGCTCCTACCACCCATTTAATAATAATAATAACAATTACTATTATTATAACTGCAAGTGACATCCATAGTTTTCCCATTACGTGCCAATCATTCACTGCCATTCCTCTGTCTCGCTCTCTCCGCTGTCTCTCCCTCTCTTTACACCTCTATATGGGAAGAGTGGTAATGGAGGAAATTAGGTAGGAACTCCAAATATTTGTAATTTGTACTATGCTCCTGCTCCAACACTGCTCACTGCTCAGGAGGAGCGTGCGAATAAAAAACAAAAGGCACGTAACAAGTTGAAAACAAAGCTTTGTACAAACTTCTATGATGTCATTACTTTTAAAAGCATATAACTTACATCCAAAATAATAAAAAAAGAGGAAAAGTAAATGTGTAATAATAATAAGTTGATGTGAGTTTTTTGGGGGGAGACAAAAACTTTTTTACTAATACGCCAAAAAGATTCTGGAAATATTCACCTTTTGACTTGCTCTTGACATAGGTTTTAATTAGCACATTAGATTTGTGTATTTTTTCCCCATTTTTTTTTGGGGGTGCTTTGGTATCTTTCGCCAAAGGATTGTCGGGGATGATAAGGTTATTTGGTACGAACCAAATTTTGCTGCCCTTTTTTCCCCCATTTGTGAAATGACTTTTCCCCTCATTTCCAATTCTCTGAAGCTCAAAGTCAATCAGTGGACTAATTACTCAGCCTACGGGTAATGAGCCGTTTGCATTTCTAAGTACATGGCAATCAACCCCTGTGGCATGAGCTGCATGTATGTACTGTACAAATACATAAGGCAAAAGTCCTTTGACTCTGCTCAGTACCAGTCCAATGAGTGTAATAAAAGAAGCAATAGTTATACCAAGTTGAGAAAGAAACAAAAAAAACAGGAATAAACTTAATCTTTTAGTAAAGAAAAAGACAAGAACATCCTTACGTATATTTTGTCTCTCTCTCTATATATATATATATATTATGTATTTTAACTACAGCGGCACGACTAATTCAGTCTTTGCACGAGCTAGGCACATTTGTCCTTGACTTTTAATACACTCATTTTCCTCCAAAGATTATGTAACTCCAGGGATTTTTTGGGGAGGCTTTTCTTGCACAGATACCAAGTATTTTTAAACGGGTGTATGCACATACTCATATTCTATTATTGTTTGTAAAAGGAAACCCAATACACGGCAATGCAATGTGTCGATGTCTGCTTTAAAACCATTCATTTTTTTGTCGTATATATAATATAAATATTGCATTTGGAAAAAAAAATCAAGCCCATCTTTCCTCTTGGAAACAAGCACCTACACATTAAAGCAAGTTTTGTCCTCTCGTTAAGGATCTGTGGATGATGCGAGGGAAGTACAGTATGAATGTACATATTATGTACACCCGATTTTTTTTTAATAATTATAAACCCTCACTCCATAATTATGGCGTGTATTTATAGGTTAAAGAGAACAACAACTGTACTGAAAACTTTGTAATTTATCATGGGAGAGATAAATCATTACGGCATCGCGGACTTTCCCATCGCTCCTACTACATCTTCCCTGATGTTTGTACAGGAGCGTACGTGTATGCTTTTTAATAATATTATCCATGTTCGTAATCACTGGCAAAGTTTATCTACACCAATCTGTTTTAAAAGCCTCACGTTCCTGGAGGTAACACCGTCTACATTAAGTAAATACATTTAATTCTTGAACATGTGAGTTGAGTTGGAGACGAGGAAGAGCACGAAGAGCATTGGGGGATGATAATAATGAAATTTTTTTTTAAAGAATGGAACAGATACATCCTTATTTTTTGTCACAGAGAATTAATGGGATTCACAAGGAGAGCGAATAAGGACGCGGAAAAATTAAAGCACTTTTCACTCTCGTTTTGTGTCTCTCATTTCTTTTCTCTCTTTGTATCCTTTTCAATCCGTCTCTCTCTCCCTTTGTGCCTCTATTATTTTGTTTGTCTCTCTTTTTCTCTGCCGGCCACTCGGTCTATCGCTCATCTCTCACTTTCTCCCTCTCTCTCTTTCGTCTTCTATGTCTATTTTACTCTTTCGGATTCTTTTCTTCTCTCGTTTTTCGTCTTCTCTCCTTCCCGTTGTCCTTTCTCACTATTTAATTTGTCTCTCTGATTACTTTTCTCACTCTTTCACCTTGTTTCTCCGTTTATGTCTTAACTCTCTCACTTTTTGGTTCGATTTCTCTGTTGCACTCGCTGTCTCCGAGAATCTCTATTTTTTTCTCTCCCTCTTTATCAATTACTTTGAGCCTTTCTTTCGTTCTCTCTCTCTCTCTCTCTCTGTCTCTTTCACACTCTCTCATTCACTCTCTCGCTCTTTACCCTTTTCTTTATAATTAACGCTTTCATACTGTCTCTGGATTTCTGCTGCTTTCTATCCCTTTCGTCCTTTCACTCTTGCACACTGTCTTGATTTTTCTGTCAATTCTTCTCTATCCGGCCCTTCTTCTCTGCCTTGTTCTTTAATTATTCTCTTCATCTTTCTCACTCTCTCTCTCTCCCCGGCTCTCCTTCTCCGACTTGCTCTTTAATTATTCTCTTCATCTTTCTCTCTCTCTCTCCGGCTCTCCTTATGCTCTCCTATGCCTTGATCTTTAATTGTTCTCTCTCTTTCTATTTCTCTTTCTCTTTAATTGTTCTCTCTCTTTCTATTTCTCTTTCTCTTTAATT
>JAQGBT010005627.1:0-13956 GCA_034698585.1 Disparrhopalites patrizii
GAGATTGCTTTTTCTATTAACACCAGCAAGAGTGATGCTACGCAATTTTCCCCTGCCTATTTAAATTTTGGCAGGGAGTTGCGAACTCCTGTGGATAATATGCTATCTTTGAGAATCTCCGAAATTGAACGAGATACTGAGTGGATTGAGAATCTTGAGTTTGTACGGGGAATTGCATTGGAGAATGTTGAAATCCGGCAGAATCAGTATTGGAAGGGGTTAAATGCTAACAAGAGAGATCATGATTTTCAATCAGGTGACAACGTGTACGTACGAGCATTAAATATTTCAAATGAAAAAAAAGGCATTTCAAGTGCTCTCTGTAAGAAATATGCCGGACCTTTTGTCATTTCAAGATTTTTGGCAAGAAATATCTGTGAGGTTTTATCACCTAATGGCCGTAAAGTAATAGGGAGGTTACACGTATCTCGACTTAAAAAGGCTCAAGCTACATGTTAAATTATTAATCATGTTGGCCTGAGTATGTGTATTGGGCTGTATGAGTTGCATGAATGTGTTGGGTTAAATGTGACGCCTTTATTGGTAATTTAGTTATGTAGCTTCAGATGTAATAGAAACAGTTGCATGGGTGATGACAAAATGTTTGAGTGTATCATTTGGTATCATTAATTAAAAAAAAACTTTGGCCATTCATTGCTGCAAAGAACATTGATTGGCTATTAGTTATTATCGTACATTTAAAAAAAATGTCTTCATCAATGACGGAAATTCATGATCGTTGGAATTGGTATTTTGACCCTATTAGAAATGCCGGTTGCATCATTCTTTGTTTAGCGATGAATGAATTGAGTACATATCATTGAGAGTGAACGAGTCTGTTTTATACATGTAAATTTAAACCACATTAAAATCTCCTTTAATTTTGTGCATATTTAAAAAAAAATGGAGCCAATTTTGCCATTTACAGTGAAGAATTACCCTCCACCGTCCGTTACTTGTGAAGGTATATTAGTTTCAACAAATTTAATTTACTTTCCGGTAGGTTCTTTAAGTTAGTGCGGGTTATGATTCGAAAATGAGTGATAGTTTATCATTTCATGTAGACAAAAAAGCTTTGAAAGATGCTGCACGTCAAATCGCTCACACCATTTCTTCGAGTGTGCTTGGGTCACGTAAGGTTCAACCTTGGAAACATAGTAAGCCAGGGAAGTTGAAGCGTCAATACGCACGGTCCGCTGCCTACCATAAACGTAATCGGAAGGAGGCTTTTAATTTATATATTTCAGCTGTTCGAACGAGAGCAGAATCCCGGAGGAATGCGGAGAGGAATGTGTGTGTGAAGAAGTATGCTGAAATAAATCTAATCGAGCGTGATGAGATGGCAAGGAAATATTGTACGTGGATCAAAAAGCCTCAGAAGAAACTGTCAGCCTGTATTGATGGAGTAGCCTCTGAGGGTCCTACGGGTGCTGCTGTGAAAATCGTTGCTGGAGAACAAGAAGATAATCGCACGGTCGCTGCTGATGGACGCCAATCAGTGCGAAGATCAGAATGGTTGCCGAACGATAGTGCTTAAATTATAAGTCTTGTTTTTTACCCAGGGGAAGCATATGTAGAGTTACACTCTACTGTTGCACTTAGCAACTAGTTGAATTCTTGTTTATTCTGATGGTGTTGTGTTATGTATTATTACATTATTGTCTTTCAGTGTTTTGGTAGTTTCATTGGTTGCTTATGAATGAGTAATTTGTGATGCGTAATTGGATTGATGATGATGAGTCAGTCGTTACTGGGAATCTGAGTTGCTCGGAGGAACATAACGAAGCTCGTGAGAGTTGCTCTTACGGGCCATTTCTATCTTCTACTGTCACTTTGATTTTACTGAATAAATCTTCTGGTTTTCATAATCAATTGTATCTATTCATATTTATTTATGTAGAGACTTTTGTGAGCCAAATATTATTAGTCCCTACAGTACGTATATCAGCATATGTTGATGTTTCTTGTGCCGAACATATTGGCGGAATTAACAAGGTGGATGTAATTACTTGTTCACATAACCCAACAACATGCTTTTGTAGCTTTTCAATTTGTTTATTATTGACGAATTTCAAAACGAGGGCAGCGAAAGGCAGGTCCGATGGAGGAACAGTTTATTCATCGGCGCAGGAGTGCAAAGGTGCAAACTACATATTGTGTACTTGCATTGGTTTTTGGCCACAATAATAGCAGCAAGCTACAATTTACATTCCAGTATATATGTATATGCAATTCCAAAATTTTTGTAATATACATAGAACTTTATATTTATGTACATAAATATATCAGAATCAACTAAAAAAATTTCTTTTATGCTCATGCCTAATAAATCTGACCAGCCTGCAGGCGGAAATAGATGGAAAAAATAACTTTCTACACTCTACAATTTTCTTAAAGTTAAACACCATTCTGCTGCCGTATTGTTCGGCGAAAAATTCTACTAAAAAGAAAACGCTGGCAAATGCCCATCCACTAAAAAGGGCAGCAAAGGCGACGACAACATTGTTCATCCCGAAAGCATGAGCGCCCTTCCCTCCAACTGTTTCTTGTAAAATCCCGTGAAGTCGCAGGTACAAATCATCCCCAGAATCCCGGAGCTTCCTAATTCGCTCCAAGCTTTGATGTTTGTAGAGAGTAAGGACCTTCTCATACCACTTATGAATATGGCCGGTGCTCACCAGCTTCCCCACATTATAGGATACAGCCTCCGTAAATTTGGAATGTTTGCGCAGCAAAATTGAAGTGGGAAAGGAGCCGAGGGAAAGACGGAGCATTTTTATGACGGGGAATTCTGAGTCAATTGTCAAGGTCTGAGCTGCTGACATCCAGGACGGTGCATCATAATTTAGAGTCACTGAATTAGGCACCGTCGCCGCCCTAATTAAAGACTGGGAGGTGTTTCCCACCGAAATTCTCTTCAACCTCTTGCTAATTCTGCTGAACAAGGGGCTGGAGCTATTCTTGAAAATGATATCACTCAACGTTCCGGAGTAATTAATAAGTTCGACGGAGAAGTCCTTCATGGAATCCAGTTCCTCCAAGGAAGCCGGAACCGGATCAAATTCGGGGAATGTCATGAAGGAAATAAGATTGCTGTTAAAATACGTGTGGATTATTATGGAGAAGAACAAGAAAAATCCTGTTAGACAGCGCACGCCTACAGGAATCCTGGGGTTGGATTGGAGGAGAAGAAATCTTAATGGGAGTTCAATGGATAAAAACAAAGGATGCAAGAATTGCACAAATTTCTGAGATTCTCCCGGGGATTTGAAACCAAAATAAAAAATTGGCAGGGACAATATGACCGTAGCCAGAATTAAAAGCCACGTGGAGAGCTGGAAAGGGTAGAAAATGGCTTGCCATTTCACCGATGCAATCGGTAAAGACGTGAAACCGGTGAGTCTCATGAACAATACATAAGGCGTGAAATCGGCATACGCATTCCTTTCCAGAGTATTTGATAACCAGAAGGCCATGTCCGTCCTGTCATTTGTTAGATGCCCAATAAATCCCGACCATGATCCATTCGGCCACTGTCGGTGATTTTTGTAGGCTTCGTGTGTAAATTCAAATGTGATATTGTAGTGGCTGGCCAGTGTTTCGCCAAATTTCCAGGAGATTCCTGCAGCCGGCTTCTTCTCGTGGTCGTAAATGACGTGAAGGCCAGATTTGTAAGTGTCCACCCGGAAATGGCTAATACGTTTAAAAATGGAGAATTTTCCCTGAAAAATTTGGCGGACTTTCTCTACTGACGGAACTTCCACCACGAATCCGCGAATAGGGATGAAGATTTTATTTTCCACCGTCATGCCAATCACCGTCTGAAGATGCTTAATATTGGCAGAAGTCAAGCAATACGTAATCCGGGGTTCTTCGCCGATGTAAATGTGCTTGGTAAAAGGCGGATTAGCTCCAAACATTCGCAACATCTTCGAAGGAGTTTTGCCGATAGAGTTTCCATCATCGAGGAAATTTATTACATTAAAACAAGCCGGCGCATATCTAAACTTGTACAAATTTTTGGCAACAAAATTGCCATTCGTGGTCCAACGCTTTGCACTTCCCACTAAGATTGCTTGGTTCCCCGGAAACATCCAGGTCGGAGAATTATTAGGCAACATTAAGTTGCACCAATTGCAATTAAAAATCGAGTCACAGGAATTGGTGCCAATTAATGGTGGCACTTTTCCGTGAATTAGTTGAAAGAGAGTATGTTGATATAATATATTGGACGATTTAAGGTTTGTTAATGGAAAGCCGTTAGAAATGTTAGTACAGACACAAAACATGTAAGTAACGGCAAGAATTAACATGGTGAGCAAATTTGTGTATAGATCGTTTATCCTTGCTCCCCAGATGCATTTAATTTCCTTTTGCCCTTCGGCAAAATTTACTGTACCAATTTCACTTTAACAAGCAGATTTGCTGTTATACAAACATGACATTAACTATGAATAATGCAATAATTATGATTGTGGCAGAGCTTACAAAACTTTTATTTGCTCTAAATTTCCCCAACAAATTCCCATTCGCACGTATAGCTGTCCATTAAACCTTCAACTGGGTTTGCACACACTTTTATTATTTTTATTTCGGACGTTCACAAAATAAACGGTCATTATCCGGTCCGGTTACACTACAGTCTGCTACAGTTGAGTCTTATCTATAAGAACATTGAAGGATAAAGCAAAAAATATTGTTACTGAGAAATGTTGATGTATATAGGACATAAAATACGTACCTTACCTGTATATGTACGAGGGAAGGCAAAAAAATGTTGTTATAGAGAAATCTAGTTATAAATAAACTTGTTATAGAGAGACTCCGCTGTATAATGAGTATGTGTTGACATGCACTTAGGTATATTTGAACGACAGTACTTTTGAGCTAGATATAAAGATACGCTGCTAACTGCCATCCCGGAATTGATTATGTTTTCATGGTGAATTATAGTGCACACGAGGACGCTGTGTATATTCATGTATTTATGGTATCCATTAAGTGTACGTCCGGATCCGCACTCCATTTACACGGATGAGAGCACAGTTATAACCGGAGTCATGTGGGAAGTGCACAAATTGCCTTATTGGCATCGAAATTCAATTATACATGACAAAACGTTCACCCACTCGCTTCCGATAAGTGAAGTCTCTCTATAACAGGACTCTTTATAACACCATTATTTTTTCGCCCTTCGTACATATATTTTATGTTCAATATACATACATATAACATTTCCCAGTAACAATAATTTTTCTCTTGCCTTCAGTGTTGTTATAGAGAGACTCCACTGTACACGGTTTACCTGTGCTTAATTAGGTGGGACGTATAAACTTCCCTAATGAGACATTCACTTGTCCTCTTACTTTTTCTTCCCGGAAGCGCGCATCTGCTCGGATGTTCACCTTGGGTTAGACACCCTTTATACATTACTAAATAATGTATGACCGGATGCACGTGCTCACGTTGCACCAGTATTGCGTGTAACCAGTATTACGTGTGTAGCCAGGTGAATATTACTTATAGCTATTAAATTTTCTACGACTACACTTTACCTTCTTTCAGTATTACCCTGCTTGATCTGGGAAGGTCAGACGTCAGCGATTCCGTTAAATTGTAACTTAAACCCATGGACAGGCGAATATTGTTTTTTTCAACAAATTATTTTAAAAGGCAGAATAAAATTTCTTCTGCGCCACTTATTCAGCGTTTTTTCTGCGGATATGCAAGGCTGCAAATTAAAAAAAATATAAGCTTTGAAAAATTAAAAACTTAATTTACAAGCTAAAGATTTATATTTGTTTGATGATATTGAATAAAATAAGAATTGTATTCTGTTGCTTATCACATCGCTTTGTATACGAATAATAGCAGCAGCGAATCAGTTGTACATACCACAAGCGATGTTTTTTATTCAGTTATGCATATACGTTTACAATTACACGCATGCAATTTGTAATATCATAATATGTAATTAATTAATGACTACATCCTGTTGAATGTAAATATAACCCAAAAGACATTTTTTCCTTTACACTAACGCCCAATAAATCCCACCAGCCAAGAGACGGCAAGCGCTTGCTAAGATAACTTGCTACTACATTTTGTCGAGGGTACAATATAAGCCTATTATTAACGTATTTTTCAAGGAGAACTTCCCCTAAAAAGAACATACTTGCTAATGCACCTCCACAAAAAAGAGCAACAAAGGCGACCACAAAATTTTCCCCCCCGAAAGCATGAGCGCCCTTCCCTCCAACTGTCTCTTTTAAAATCCGGTGGAGTCGCAGGTACAAATCATCCCCGGAATCCCGGAGCTTCTTCATTCGCTCCAAGCTCTGGTGTTTGTTGAAAGTATTGACCTGGTCAAACCACTTGTGAATATGACCTGAGCTCACAAGCTTCCCCACGTTATAGGACACAGCCTCCGTAAATTTGGAATGCTTCCGCAGCAAAATCGAAATAGGGAAGGAAACAATGGAAAGACGGAGCATTTTTATGACGGGGAACTCCGAGTCAATCGTCAAGCTTCGGGCGGCAGACACCAAGGACGGTGAGTCGTAATTAAAGGTCACTGTTTGAGGCACCGTTGCCGCCCTAATTAAGGACTGGGACACGTTCCTCACTGAAATTCTCTTTAACCTCTTGCTAATTCTTCTAAACAGTGGACTGGAGCTATTCTTGAAAATGATATCGCTCAACGTTCCTTTGTAATGTATAAGTTCGATGGAGAAGTCCTTCATAGAGTCCAGCTCTTCCAAGGACGTTGGCACTGGGTCAAACTCCGGGAAGGTCAAGAAGGAAATAAGGTTGCAGTTGAAGCACGTGTGGATTATTATTGTGAAGAACAAGAAATATTCCGTCAGACGGCGCACGCTCACCGGAATCCTTGGGTTAGATTGGAGCAGGAGGAATCGCAGCGGAAGTTGAATAGATAAAAACAAGGCTTCTAAGCAGGGCACAAATCTCTGAGATCCTCTCGAGGATTTGAAACCAACATAAAAGATGGGCAGGGACACGGCGACGGTCGCCCCAATTAAAACCCAAATGTGGAGCTGGAAAGGGTAGAAAATGGCTTGCCATTTCACCGATGCAATAGGCAAAGATGTGAAGCCCGTGAGTCTCATGAACATCAAATATGGTGTGAAATCCGCATACGCATTCCTGTCCAAGGTGTTTGTCAGCCAGAAAGTCATGTCCGTCTTGTCATTTGCCAGATGTCCAATAAACCCCGACCATGATCCATTCGGCCACTGTCGTTGATTTTTGTAGGCTTCGTGTGTGAATTCATATGTAATGTTGTAATGACTAGCCAGGGTTTCGACAAATTTCCAGGAGATTCCTCCAACAGGATTCTTCTGGGCGTCGTAAATCACGTGCATGCCCGTAGTGTAAGTGTCCACCCGGAAATGAGTAATTCTTTTAAAAATTGAAACCTTGCCCTGAAAAATTTGTTCAACGTTCTCAACCGACGGAATTTCCACCACCAATCCGCGAAAGGGGATGAAGATTTTATTTTTCATCGTCATGCCAATCACCGTCTGAAGATATTTAGTATCGTCCGAAGCCAAGCAATGTGTAATCATGGGTTCTTCACCGATATAAATGTACTTGGTTAACTGCGGAGTAGCACCAAATAGTTGCAGCATCTTTAAAGGATTTTTACACCGAGAGTTTATCTTATCGAGGACATTAATTACATTAAAACAAGATGGCGCGTATCGAAGCAGGTACACATTGTTGGGGACGAAATTATTATTCGTAGCCCAGTATTCCTTGGCAGTGTCACGACCGACTATCGTTGCTTGGTTCCGTGTGAGCATCCAAGTCGGAGCATGAGCAGGTAAAATTAAGGTACATCTATTGCAATTGAAGATTGAATCACAGCCACTGGCGTCATTTAAAAATGAAAGGGCTTTGCCGGAAATTGCCTGAAGGAAAATATTTGGGTCCAATCTGTTCGATGTCGTAAAGTTTGTTAGTGGAATTCCGGCAGATATTTTAGTAGAGAGACAACATAGGTAAATAATTATAAAAGGAGACATGATGGTGAAAACTTGGTGGTGAATTCTCTACCATATGTATTACATTTATATTTTATCCAAGTTCTCTAATGTTTGGAGGCATTTACAGTACAAATTTCACTTTAAAACTCGATTCCATATTTGCACAGTCTCAATCGTGATGTTAATGCCGGAGTGTTAGAAACTTCCATTTGCGGTAAAATGTCAATTTTTTCTCGTATTCACAAATAACTGCTCAACATATAGTGTACCTTTATTCGTATTTGCATACAGTTTTATTGTTTTTATCGAAGGTACTCATCACAAGCGCTCATTATCTGGTACAAATACACTAAAACTTGCAAGTTATTGTTGCCATGCAATTATATTTGTCCGGCAGTTTGAAACTGATGCCTTCTCAGAACTCATCACTAATTTGTTTCATTGTGCATTATAGTGCACACGAGGAAGGTATATTCACATATTTAAGGTATCTATTAAAGTACTAGTAAATTAGAACTCAAATGACACGTGTCTGGCGCGGTTATCTCAGCAGTGGGTAGAGCACTAATTGGCTTTGTTTTCATATTCATTAATATTACACAACGCTCACCCACTAGCACGGTTACATGGTATGCATGTTATGTGGGACGTACCAAATCCCCTTATGAGACGCTGGCTTTTCGAATTGTATTAATTCCTATACACGGATGTTTGCAATATGTCACAAAATTCCGTTATACCGTATGCTTCCCAGAAAACGCAACCGGCTCAACTATACTTATAACTTCTCTATAACAAGGCGTAGACATGAGAACACTAGCTTTTTGGAAAGCTAAGAAGTCAAGCTTTCAGAATTGACAACCATTTTTATTCAAAACGTCTACATTTAAAAATAATAACAAGTGAAACGCGCTAAAAAAATCCGATGTTAACATACGAGAGTAAACACATTTTTGTACTGTACAATTTTAATGTATGCAATATTTTCGGGTTGCAAATGATAGCTTGTTAGAATTCTAAAAAGTCAGGCTTTTAGAATTGTTAAGTGTTTTTATCTGACATATTTCCATTCGAAAGGTATGGGAAATAAACGCATGCAATTTTTTCCATGCTAGCAGACCACACCGCCAGCATGCGTAACTCGTGAAGAAGTTTTTTAAGGAACTTTTCGCAAACAATCTACCGGCCGAAGGAAACTCCCAAAGATGCCGATATTGCTTTAGTCAAATGATCTTTAATTTCCCGCAGTATTGGTCATTATCAATTTCGTAAGTTTTACAGTGACAAAAGAGTAAAGGTTCTGGATAATTAAATCTTTCTGTAAGTATAATTACTTCATTGAAGTGTGTTAGCCCTGGTTACATAGAAAGTAAAATTTTTATAGTAAAATCTGCAGACAGAAATTGGATTTTGCAGCTTATGGAAAATTTCGAACGACAAAGAGCAGTGAAAAATACAAAATTTCATTAAGATCTCGAAAATATTGAGAAAACTAAAATTGTGCAGGTCAAGAATTCGTTAGCCTCCATATGTTAACATGTGATTTTTTAACGCGTTTCACTTGCCATTAATTGAAAACTTACAGATTTTGAATAAACCTACTCATCAATTCTGAAATCTTGACTTCTTAGCATTCCAACAAGCCAGTGATTTAATGCTTACGCCTTGTTGCGGAGAAGTTATAAGCAGTAGAGCCGGTTGCGTTTTCCGGGTTACATACGGTATATTTATTAATCGCACAATGGTAAAGCTATACAGTTTTATAAAGCTGCACACGCACCGCGAGAATGATATTGACTGTGCCAACAACGGCATGATTGCTGCATGTACTATTTTGTTCGAGGAAAATATTTAATCTTTGCGTCTATATCAGCAGAAAAATAAAACAGAAAAATGTTTTGCATTTCTGTAGGGAACATAGTTGATATTATTTATAACCCTCCTGTTGAAATTGCACATACACACGCCGATTCCTACGTAACAAGGTTACTTTAGCTCCCAAATTACATCAATGTCATGGTGAAACATTTACTTGAAAAAATTGCTCTCCTTCTTTAATTGACTTGTTAATTGCGTAAATAGGTACTACCGCGCTAGTTTCGTAATTTTCAGGAAATACATTTCTCTGATGTAAATTGCGTATTATAATTTCCGTTGGCACAGTGTAGTTCCTTAAAAAGTCTGCAATTACACCAAATACTTGCGTAATGAATGTAGAAAAATCAAACGTTGCACAACCATGAGTGATCCGCTTTCTCAGAAATGTTCACAGTAGTATTTATGTTATTTGGGAGCCAAATTACCTTACCCCTTTACGGAAGGAACATTTATTTCCCCAATGCCTCCCCAATTTACACCACAAACATTGAAGTGTGTAACTTATAAGTATAGCTATATATGTTAAATAAGCAAATAAAATGTTGCCTTTGATGTCACTTCCTTTTTCCAGTATTCTTTCTCTAACGTTTCCACAAGCCGTGAAAGAAGCCAGAGTCGATTGCCTTAAAAAAGCAGAAAGCACGACATGCTAAATAACAAGTGAGGTACCAGTCAAATGCACGCGATTTCTACATGGTTGATGGACGCTCGCATTGTTCATCGTTGCTGTAGAGTGAAGTTATGCCTGATGTTTCTTATTTCTGGGTACATGCTTAGGAATGCTTAAAATTCGCTTTACAACGTAATTTCAAGCAAGTCACCAAAATTTCTGCAGCTGACCAGCAATAAAATTCTTCGGAAAGCCTGGATTTTATTCACGACAAATTCGTTTCGTAACTTAATTCGTTCTATACACAGTGGTCGATGGGTTGCGTGATACTGCTGGAAAAATTCATGGTACATACATACAAGGACACTGACACCGTGAAACCGTGACTCTGGTTGGATTTTATATTTACGTAAGGCTGTGAGGATATGACACTTAATACGAAATCCAGGCTTATAATTAAGGCGACTCAAAAGCATAAATAAGCATTATTTTTAAAATTTGCACTCCAGGTAATCTTTAGCAGATTTAAAAATTTTGACCGAACAGCCACAATGCATACGTATACATAGGTTACCAAAGATAGCCTGTATGAGACAAATTATTCCCACTGCAACATACCATTAGCCTTTTTCTTGTTTCCTGCTTCTTCCTCTCTCTGCCTTTTTGTTAACTTTTCCTTCTCTTTTGCTTTTCTTGTCTCTCCCTTTTCCTCCCTTTTGGTCTCTGTTTTTCTCTCCTTTTGCCTCTGATTTCCTCTTTTTTGTTTCTATTTTTGTCTCTTTTTATCTGCTTGTCTCTTTTCGTCTATTTTTCTCTCGTTTCCTCTATTTTGTCTGTTTTTCTAAAGATGAAAGCCCGAGAAGAAAAGGCAAACATGCAGGAAAACCCAGAAACGAAAAAGTAGTGAAGACAGACAGAAAAATAAAGAGGAGAAAAGCAGATCAAAAAGAACGATACAGAAAAAAGGAAGAGGCTCGAATATGAAAGAGACAGGACACAAGAAAGCAATTGGTGGTAGGTTGCACACTAAATTAGTTTTTCTGTCATATAGACATGTAAAAGTATGTACCTATATCTATACATACCGAATACCGGGTTTTTGCATTGTGCAGCTTTCGCCAAAATTGCAAAGGGGGATGTGGAATTAAAATTTAAATAGCATTTAACGTTGGTAAAAGAGAAAACCCCCAAATGGAAGGACGGGATTTGAAAATTTACATATTGTTCTAAAATTCGAAATGTTAAGCATAATTAAGGGCATAAATGAATTTTGAAAAAGCATAATTGATTTAGTAAAAGCATAAGTGATTTAGTAGTGTCCTGTAAAAAAAAAACATAAAGTGGGCCACCTTACTTATAATTGATGATATAGGTATTGAAAAAATCAAAAATTGTACATACGAGGGGGGGGGGTGATAAGTCTTTGCATTTAATATGATAACGTAGTTCGAATTCCCAATCCTTCACATTTCAGTAAACTTCAACTGCTTACATGAGATCATGAAAAATTTTGGCCCTCTAAGTTTAACCACTGCCGAATAGTGCGGTCGCCAAATTAAAAAGTCAAGAAAAAAAATGGATTTCACCAAAGGAGAGATCAGAAGTGACATTAAATATTATACATTTAAAAGAGAACGACTGGATGGAATTCATTGAAATTTAGTGACGGTGTTTCATGACTCCTCCTCTTCCATTTACAAAGTAAAGTAATGGATGAAAAAATTTAGGTGCTGTTTCACCAGCTCAAACAAAGGACCCTGTTAAAAAGGATGGGTTAAACTTGCTTTGGAGGGTTCTGGGAATGAAAGGGTTAACTTGCATTAAAATATTTACCTCACAAAACGACGATCAATATCTTACAATGCTTCCAAACACTAAAGCATTAAGCAAACTTGTGTGGGAGAAAATGTATGGTAGCTCAAAGAGCCCCAGATTGGGCTCAAAAAAATAACCCGACAATGCGTGGGTCCAACAGCTGATGCTTCTGGTCTCATTATTTTTGATTGCGGGTTCACGGGATTGTTTCACCCACCCTATGACCAAGTCCATACCCCTGAAGTAACTAATTTTAGAGATATTATATTTTGTGGGGAATTATGGGGGTTGCACATATTGGAGAGGTGAGTGATGTGATGAGTGCAAAGTGGAATTCGGTCGCATAAAATAAGTGGTGGAGTCCGAATGAAAATGAGTGATGGTACAGAGAATTAAAGGTGTGTGTACTCTCGTTTATTGCAGACTCCCCTCTGTCTATATTTCTCCAGAATCCCTGTCAGGATGAGCCCCAATACCGAATGAGCAATGAACTCCCTTTTCCCAATGTCGTTTTCCTTTTATACAATTCCTTAAACTTATGTACATAGTTCCTTAATTACTAACTTAAACCTAGGTCATTCACAGGTATTGACGTCATTTCAAATTCCCCTATCACTATCACCTAAAGATAATATAAAGACAAAAAGCAACATTCAGGAATTAGGAGGTCATGTCACACTTAGGGAAAACAGGAAAAGAGGACAGGCAAATACTCGTATAATATTGAGGGAAATATTCATGCTACACCCCCAGCCATTACTATTTTATTTAGTATTCAAAAAAATCATAAGCAGATATTCACCTTTAACTAAGCCATGAGTGGTGTTTTTTACAAAAAATCTTTAACCCTTTTGTTATAAGGATTAGAAAGTCTGAAAGAGAAGTGGGTACCGTAAGTTGAATAAGAAGGGGACTATATTAAGAAACAACAGCTAGTTTGTAGAATATCCTCCGTCTTCAATCGAAATGCAGACTTACCACCCCCCCCCTCGTATTCTGTTGTTTATCGCATCCTCATTTAGGCATATACTAATAATATAAGCATCTAGTCAGTTGTGTATATGCCGCAAAAGCTAGGTTATTATTAAGTTATGCATATTACCGTTCACAGGATCAATTACGTAGGGAATTAGTAATACCATATTACGCAATTAATCATGACTATACATTCTAATTCATGTAAGAATCAGCCAAAAGGTATTCTTTCGTTTTTATTATTATTATTATGAATCTGAGTTCCGACTGTGCAGTTCTTCTTGGCATCCTCAGAGAGGAAGCCGCGAAGGCGTTGCTTAGCCTATTGCAGTCACTCAGTAAAGAAGTAGTATAAACATACTACAGCAAGCATTCTTTCCTTTAGACTAATCACTAATAAATCCCACCATTCAGCTTGCGGAAATTGTTGGCTACGATACCTTGCTACTACATTCTTCCTACGGTTCAACATGAGCTTATTATTAGCGTACTTTCCAAGGAGAAATTCCCCTAAAAAGGAAATGCTTGCCAATGCACCTCCGCAAAAAAGAGCGACAAAGGCAAAAACAAAATGTTTCATCCCGAAAGCATGAGTGTCATTCCCTCTAACTGCCTCTTTTAAAATCCGGTGGAGTCGCAGATACAAATCATCCCCAGAATCCCGGAGCGTCC
>JAQGBT010005628.1:0-13951 GCA_034698585.1 Disparrhopalites patrizii
ATTTTAAATACAAAATACAAATACCTAAATGTATTTAAAATACGCATTTTAAATACAAAATACAAATAAATGCATTTAAAATACACTGCCTTAAATCTAATATTAATTAATGTTTGCCTTGCCTGAAAAAGGCGTGAAACAAAAAGTTTGCAAATTTTTAATAATGAATTTGTTCATTTTTGACATTAAAGCCGCTTACAGATAGGCAAATTTGGGATTTCGCCCTCGATATTCATAAAAATAGAAATGCCAAAATGCCTGAAAATTTCACAAATTCTAAATGCCCAAAATGCCTGTCAAAAATGCCTAAAGTGCCATGGCAGATGGCATTTTGCCAACACTAGGCACGTGTAACTTGTAGACTGTAGTTCCAACGATCCAAGTGCGGCTGCAAACTGCAGAGTGCAAGCAACATGTACGTAGTGCTGTTATTCGGTCACAATATTGGGCATTACTAAAGTAACAACTAACCTCGAACAATTTAGTTGTATTTAAGTAGTAACTTTTTTAGCCTCCAGAAAAGGTAGCAAATCTAAACTAAACGATGTTCCCCAAAACTATAGTTCCCCATCAATAGTATACTCCAGAAAAACTTTGGAGCCTGACATCGGTGATAATCATTTTAATCGCATTATGCAAATCGCCATGGGCGGTCTATAGGACGCCATTTTTGCGGTGTCGGTGCCTCAAAGGAAATTAGCATAATGTGATTAAAATGATTATCACCGATGTCAGGCTCCAAAGTTTTTCCGGAGTATTTACTATTTACTTTAGTATATTTTAGTTCTGGAGGGAAATAATAATAGGGCAGGCAGGAATTGAACCGACAACTACAGTAGCTAGCAATGAGAAAAGTAACAAGTTTTTCGTATTAAAGTAGATATAGATAAAGTAAATTCGAGTATTGACGAAGCAGCTAAACTGAAAATAGTGTTTTGTGATGACACTGCCCTCGTCAAAAGTCAATTTTGTGACCGTTTGACAACATTTGGCAGGTGCACATGTAGATGTGCACCTGTCTATGCATGCGCCCCGTAATGGGACTGCTGGCCGCATTACAATACGAGAGTAACGATGACATTGACTGTGTAGGGCATCGGTCTCTGCCTCTGGACGCTCATTACAGAGCAGATCTCTGGAATTTACGTGGAACTAGTTTTCTTGGACGCAGCCCTTAACTTTGGTCAAGGATTCTTCACTTTTATGCTATTTGGACTCAACACGCGCATGATTGTGATGCCCGTTCACAAATGGTGGCGCCGCCTGGCTTATGGGGAAGGCTGCGTCAATCTTCCAAAATGGGAAGAGCTCTCCTCCAAGACGAAGCAGATTTGCGAGCAGTTTCTCACTTACCACATGGACAAGTGCGTACAGGATATCGTTCGTGATAGAAGGTGAGCAGTGACATTCCTCTCCCTCCTTTCTTAAGCTTAAGGTGTACTCAAACTCTCTAAACCTCTAAGGGAACATGACCATTTTCTCAGGTGGAGAATGGAGTCGTACACTCAAGTTTTCTGCGGCCACGAACTTGTGGATTGGCTTCTGCTCGTAGGATTGGCGCGCGATCGGAGCGAAGCCGTCAACTACGGAAGGCATTTGCTGACTGGAAGAGTCATTCGACATGTCAGGAGTCTGCACCACTTTCACGACCAGGCCTTCTTCTACACGTTTCACGGCGAGCTGTAGGCAGTAGGCAAGTAGGCTCCATATATGAGATCGTCCTGGCCTCACTTCCCGCACCATTGGCACTTTGGCACCATCACTCCACTTCCGTGCGTGCCTCCTTGAAACAAAATCCCTTATGTATACGTATTATGCATACGTATACATACGTATTATGTATACCTGTACGTGGAGTATAGATAATTACGTGTAGTATGTGAAAGCTCTTGTGTCAATGCGCAATGGTGTAAAAGGAGCAGCAGCTGATGTGATTGATGAGTGACAAGACTTGCCTCGCACCTTCCACGCGCTCCATCCCATCACTCTCTCTATCTGCTACGTCCTCAAAGGATTTTATATCTTGTACTTTTTGGGATTTCCTGCATTTTCATTAACCGTGTTCTGCTTTGTTGCCATTTTATTGTCTGTCGGATCTGTGGTGCAAATTGAAAGCTAAAACAATTCTTGATTCATTAGTATTCATGGTAGGTTACAGGATGTGACATGTGACCGGGACCATCCATGGACCAAGCATTTAATTATGTATGTTGTGATTTGTTTGAAGTTTTAACTTTTTATTAGACTGCTGATTATGTGATTAATTACCTGATGTCGTTGACGTTATCATTGATTGTTCATATCTTCATATTTGGAATTGATGCCACGCCGTCACAATTCACAAAAGATGTAGTAGCCTGCAAATAGAAATACCGAAATACTGAAGCAGCAAGAGTTCATACAAACGTGAACATGTGTCGTACTTTACTGATCCAGGCAGTTTCATTTCCTCATGTACACATCCATTGCATATTACTCGTGTGAGCTCTGGACTCCTCTGATGATTTAGTTGTTGCTTCAGGACTTGCGTATGTGCGTGTATTATTTACATTTACTATGTATATTTACGGGTCAGATTAGGTACGTCTTGACTCTTGATCTCTCGCTCTAATCTTAGTCCTTAAGAACTAAGTAATAAATGACACATGAAAATTACACCATCGCTTCCGTGGATGCAACTTTTTATATTTAATTGATTTAATACACTGTTACTTATCACTGTTATGGGCGGCATACGTGCGAATTTTTTTTCTGCCTTCAAACATGAGAGCAGTCATAGTCGACACATAGTCTTTTAAGTATCGACACTGGCCAAGTTCATTTGATCTTAAATGCAAACGTCACTAACGGGGTTTTTCTGAAGGGTTTTTTAAGGGCAAAGTTGGCTAGCGAGGGACACTTGAAGAAAAAAATATTGAAATGTGATGTGTGCCTGTTTAGCACAAAAGTATTTATTTTATTTATTTACATTCCCAAAACACCTCAAATTTTTCCCCTCCCTAGGTACATCTGGGGAAATAGCACAAGGTGGTCCCGCATCTGTGTAACAGACTTCGTTCGGCTGCCGGAGAGGAAGCAAGTAGCAGAGATCGAGCTGGAAGTGCTCCGGCTCGACGCAATTTCGGTTATTTATTGAGAATTGCTTGTCATGTTGTCACTGGACGACTAATCATTATAAATAAAATATATGTCTGCAGTATGTCTGTATATTATTATTTTTAATTGCAATGCTCATAAAAGTCATTATTTATTAAACCTTATAACTGTGTAAGTAGAAAGTACGTGAAAATTATAAATAAAACTAAATACTTTAATAAATACCCAATTGCCTTACACTGGTACTAGTAACTAGTACTATAGGCTGTACAGGATTATAAAACATAGTATACCAAATCGTAAAACGAAGGAAGTAAGTAGTATAAGTATACTGAACTGATTACTGATACTGATCCATTTCGAATACTTCCCACGAAATGGGTATGAAAAAAAAGCGAGAATGAAGACAATAAACGAACAAATGCACTTGAATTACACAATTACAGAGAATTATGAAAGACATTTATGTTTATTTTTAATTAAATTAATTATTTTATGTACATAAAAAGAAATTATTAGTAGATAAAAACATAAACGTATACCTACGTATACGTACAATCGTTTGTACTCCGGGAAAACCGAACAGCCAAAAATGCCTTTTAAGACTGCATTTTCTACTTTGGACATTTCGACCTCATCATCACTTCAATTGCTTACTTGCTGGTAAAATAAATTATGCATCTACTTAACAAGGGTTTACCTTCAAAAATCGAAAGGCATAACATTACTTCAGTGCAGTGCTCTGTGAGTTATACATACATACATATATACACTATACACTATACACGAACGTAGTATATACAATATTTTTTTTGTGGGGGTTTATACTCCGCTTTCTACCCGAAGGTCTGGCAGAGGAGTATATACAATATACAAACTTGGATCGATCAACACGGTCGACGTAAGTCAGCCTAAAATATGTTAGTTTGTGAAATTGTGAATGATTGGGGACTTTTGGGAACCTCCTACCTCCCTGCGTCCTAGCTATATCAATAACGTGTTTTAAGGAAGAAACGATGAATGATTGAACGGTGTTCAATGCGGTTTAGATTTGTAGTACATCCGTTACTTCCAAAATACGGATGAAATTGAAGAACCAGGAGAATTAAATGCGTTGCGAGGAATGGTTGGAGGCCCATTTGGAGTGTCTTCACAGTTTCTGAAAACAGTTTTCAGTTATATGTTTGCCGTGCCGCTAGATTTAAACAATTCACAGAATTAGATTACCTGCGATACACGTTTGTATTTGGAGGAATGGAGATTCTACCCTGTCCAAAAACAGCCGCTGAACTGCGGGATTCTTGCTGAATCTTTTGCGCCATGGCTTGAAATCCAGTTCCTGAATGCCTAAGCTGATTTGCATTCGGCTTAACAAACATCCCAGCTTGTTGACTGGCATTAAGTGACGTTGGAGGTGTCTTTGCAAAATTAGTAGTGGGACGTGGTTTTCTTGATGGTGCGGCAACTCCTAATATCGCATGGGATGTTTGTGAAAAGAAATTATCAGAATTTGCCCTTGGGAGCACATTTATTGGAGTACGGGAGTCCAAAAAGGAAGACCGTTTGAGTGATGGCTGTTGTGGCGACAGTCCTGAACTCGCAACCCGCTTGTGAGTGTTATCCATCAGTTGTAGCTGCTTCCTTCATCGGGAGCACACAATAACAATTGATACGTGGGAAAACCAAAACCATTTCATCAACGATATAAAAAATTATAGTTACTTTTGAGCATTGCAATCCGCTTCTAATCTTCGAATCTGTTGTTGACACCGTTGTAGTTCTTCATTTAATGTCCGATTTTGAGCCATAAGCTTTTTACTCTTTTCCGTCTGAAAAGACGACATCGTTGTAGTAAACAGCATCTTAGTTTAACTCTGTTCATACAATGCTGTACCGTTGTCGCTAGAGTTCAAATATACTTACCAAACCACAAACAAATTTTGAGAAGCGGTTGCATTGTGACCGTCGGAATTTAACAGAATTTTCAGTGAAATGTATTCTTTCTCTAATAGTTTTCATAATGTCAAAACCCATTTGTAATGCAGGTTCTTCAAATAGACGTTTTAATTTGGGATCCATTTGTAAGGAAAGATGCGCCGGATTTTTCATCGGAGTCTGACACACCGGACATCGTTGGTCAGAAGCATCTGTCAAAAACAGGACAGTTTCACATTCACATTTCTACTCACATACAATGAGTAGCCAGTGCATTTAATAGTTATTCTATGATTGAATAATTCTGCAACATGCTGTACAACGTGTACAGCATGTTGCGTAATTGTATAATTACAGTACAGTATCAGTATAAGTCATATTGACTATGCAATGGCTACAAAAAAGAGGAATCTAAGATTCCTATAATATTCCACAATTGTATAAAGTACTTTTACAACGACCACAGATGACATGACCACACTGGGTGATATAGAAGGATGAGGATGGAGTAATTTGATAGACAGCTCCACAGTTAGCGTTGCAAAAGATGAAGTACGCGTCCAGTTGCTTGGTTCCGCCTCCACATATTCCCGATACTAAAATGAAATATTCGAAACATAATTTTGTCTTACAGTTTGAACTTACAGTTTCTTTTGATTCTGATTTGTTTAATTGATTAAGTTATAGTGTGTCTACAGGGTATGTGGGTGCAGTATCAACTACATCTACACTTCTACACTGTACGTACACACTGGACATAGACACCCGACACCATACACTGATTAACAGCTACGCTGTGGTTACCAAATGCACAGAGATAGGTTCTAATTAATTACTTAAGTAATACTTACTAATTAGTAATTAAAAGGCTGTAAGTACGCGAAATAATTCATTATTGTGGAAAAACTGAAAGTAATTACATAATTTAGTCATTGCTTAAGATGTTTACAATTAACCTATCTCTGCAAATGCGCTGCGACCAGAAACTATACCATAATAGCGTAATAAGGAAAATATTAATTTAGTAAATCTTACCCGATGATCCAAGGGGGGATTTCCTCATGTTGAAATGAAAATATGAAAGGCACCAATTCCAGGCTTGATTCGTTAATCCCTGGATTTAACGTCCTGCTGTGATCTTTAGCAGGAATTGGGACAGCACGAGACGGCCTGGGCGTGAGAATTGTGATTGGGACGCAGGTGACGACGAGGTGACGTGTCAAGTGGTCAAGTAGTGTCAAGCGGGTCAAGTGACGAATGCGGAAGATGAGAGAAGAGAGGAGGAATGCATGAGTGAACCGCTCAAGGGAGCTGCGAACTGAGGGCGAGAAGCGAGAATGTCAGAAGTCAGAATATAATCAAGATCAAGAGGAAAGTCGAGACAAGAGAAGGGAGATGATGACGAATGAGGATTGATGATAAATGATTAACAACTAACGAGAATGAGAATGGGATATGGAATAATTATGTAGAATGAGAAAGTACGAGAGTGAGAGACAAGGATGCGATGAGACTACTATGAGACTGAGATGAGAGATAACGAGAGCTGAAGAGATGAGATATGAGATGAGATATGAGATATTCCAATCAAGAATCAGATGTGAGATAGTAAAGGCGGGAAGGTTTTCACGTGAGACGTGACCACGTGACACCTGAAAATCTCTCTGCGTCTCAGCCTTTCCGCCTTTCCCTGATGCCCTGATTCCCTGATCGTGCTTTATTACTTGCACTTTCCACTAGTTGCAGTTGCTGAGACTGTGAGTGTTATGTGTGAGCTAGTGAGCTCCTTGTGCGGCTTGACTTGCGGCCAGCGTCCAGCGTCCAGCGCCCATTTATTTGAACGAACCCTATGAATTTTGCTATTCCATTTATTAAAATTAAATATATCATAGGTATGTATATTCAATATTCATATATGTACATTTCAGCGATACCACTATTTTCAATTTTCACGTTTCACTTCACTTTCAATTATTTCCAACGTTTAAAGTTTAAACTTTCTTCCATCCATTTCGATGTCATACACACGCTCACCTGGACAAGTTCTAATTGAGCTGACGAGCGGTGAAGCTTGTCGCCGTGACCTGTGAGTGCGAAGTGAAAGGGGGGAAGAAGGGGAAAGCCGGAAAAGGGGAGAAGGAAGAGGGAAGAGGCGAAGAGGATAAGAATAAGAGTTATAAGAGGTAAGAGGAAGAGGATAAGACCCATGACCCGTGACACTGGTCCCGGTGAGGGTGATGAATTGGTGTGTCAGTCCTCGGTTGCCCTTAGGCTTCCAGGCTTCCACACACACGACTAGGAGGAGCTGAGTCACTGGAGTCAGTAGTGGTAGAGTTTGTTGTTGGAGTGTTGGAGAGTCTGAAAGTCGGAACCGGAGATGAACACCGCAAGCAATTTACTGCGACCTCCTAAATTAATAAATCTTTTCAAGTCTTCCACTCATACGCAACTCCCAGTCGTTCTAGTTGTAGTCTACAATAGTCTACTCATCATAGTTCTCATACGCTGTATGCGCACTCTTTGATAGCAAATGATACGTAAATCCTGTAGTTCTATATTATTCATTGCAGGGTAGCGAAGGCCGTGAGGACAATCAACCACCTGCTTTTCCAGAATGACAACTGTCAACTCGTGAACGTGGTCGTCAATTCAATACACTGTCGCTTGGTAGTGTTATCTTGGTACGGCAAAGGTCGACGAAGTTTTCTTTCTGTGCTTAAGGTTTTTTTTTACGCACGTATAACGAGTGAGCGATTGGATGCGCACGAAAAGATTGTTATTTGTTTGGAGGGAAAACGCTGGAGGGAATGGTCCAAACTGGCGGGAGACAAGTGACGAGTTGGGTGTTGGGTAAGTAGTAACTACAGGGAAACCAGAGTTTTATAAATAAAATATGTACATACGAAGACGCTGAGAGTTCTGAGATTTGAGAGGAACTACTGGTGCTGTGTGGAGTGGAGGGTACAAGAAAACTAAGTCTCGTCACTCATCGTTTTCCCGTGGTTATTTAATATGATAAAAACTAAAAGTTCGTCATAAATAAGCTGCTCTCATTTGATCTGATCTATTAGGCTGGTGGCTGAACTATTAGCCTGGGAAAATTGAAGTGAAGGCGTGAGTTGGAAATCACGTACGAGTTGCGACGCGACCCTGAAATCAGTGATCACTACTTCACTTCCAACGTCTCTAAGTGGGTTTGCCAATCAAGATCGCCTTGAACGTGTTCGGCAGTCAGTTTACAGGATCATAGGCACCTCGACCCGATAAATATGGACAATCTACTAAATATCATCAATTTCTTAGCTTCTCCCTTTCCGCATACACATCTGGATGGTACGTCAACCTTATTTGGTTCTGCGTGTTCTTCTTTATCGTCATACGATGATCTCCAAACGAATCATACCGCACATTTATCCTGGTTATTTTATCTTTTTTCCAGGCCCAGGTGGCCCGGTCGTCACCGTGGAAACCTTTTTGCGCAGTGTAGTACGGACTTGCTTCAAGAAACTCGAGTCTGAATATCCTACCTTACTTGAGTCCATACCACCTCTCTCCGAGTCGACTCCCACTTGGACCTTTACGCGTATAATCTTGAAGGTATTAGCACAACTAAAAACCGAGATGGAGCATGCCGAGTTACAGCAAAGAGGAGAGGAAAAACTTGTGCAAGTGCTAAGTCTCCAAAGTCAAATGCAAGTGCAAAGCTGCATTGACCTTGTCATTGGCTTTGGTGTCATTCCTTACTTGATACCAGGATTAGGAATGCCTCAGGACGTGCGCAAAGTAAATTTGAATGCCAAAGCATTCACACAAGAGGATGAGCAAGCGTCAGATCAAGAAAAGTTTCAACGACTAGCGCTAGTCATGGAAACTTTTTCAGAAATATGTGCTCATCCAGACTTGAATGTGATCGTGTTTTCAAAACGTACGTGCGATATTTTTGCAGCTCTTCTGCAATTGTGCAAATCACCAATAAAGAAACCCGAATCATGCAGAAACATCAAGGGACAAATGTTAACTGTGGAAGCATTCAATCAGATTATGGTTACAAGGAAGAAACTTGACAGCTTTTTTGTTCAAGTTGTCACTGACTTACCGAAAACGCACCTCGTAAATACTTTGCTTCTTTTAGGTTCTTGTCCCAAACCTCGTTGGGTTAGTAAAACCTGCTACGAATTAATGTACACCTTAATTTTGTTCGCACATGAGAAAGGTTTAATCATAGTTTCACAGTCTGTTGTAGAATTAATGGGTAGATCCAGCGTATGGAAGGTGTGTGGAGTAGTTTGTAATCTACTGAAAGATTCGATTAGTTTTGACGATCCCCAAGGACTTCAAAGGGATTCCCGTATAGAGAATTTTGCTTCACAGATCCTGACTATCGCCAAGGAAGCATGCACCACTTTGGATGGACGAGAATCTACTCTTTCGAAAATCAGTGATCAATTTTTGATGGTAGCGTTAGTTGGAGGGTTAACTTTACAGAAATTGAATACTCAACTTATTTTAGACACTTTGTGGTTACCCTTGTTTAATGTGCTGTACACCATGGAAGCCGCCGGAGGGAGTATAACCAGCATTAGCGAAGTTATGCGCGAGGTGCTCCTACTACAGAAACTGTTAGCATCATCACCATCCCAATCTTCACCTTTTCCTTTCCAAGAATTTACGCACCTCTGGACCATGTGCTTTCGCTTGTATTCTGCTGGTCAGAAGTACTTGAATCAAAAAGTGCAGGATCCTGCAGTGTCTGACAATTTGGGAAGTGTTATTCCCGTACTGAGTGACGTGTTAGTTACAGTGTTAGAAATTGTGGAAGCATGTACATCGGAAAAAGGACCTGAATTACTTGGCGACAAGTCAGGCTTGGCAGAATTTTGTGTTAAATTGATTCTGGGGAACGAAGTGCAACAGAAAATGTCAGCAAGATATGTTTACGAGTTTACGACCGACGGACAATCGTCGGAGTTCGAGAATGTGTTATATATTAAAACAGAATTAGATAAGGAAAACGATAATGAATCGCTCTTGGAAAGCATCAATACAGGTTGCGCTCACCTCTGTGAAGTTCTAAAAACAGACCGCCTTAACAAATTCCGATCGAGCTTATTTACAGAGCTAATGAGTTGTGCGGCACCGTCTATTGCAAACTGTGCAGCAGTGCATTCTCAATGCTTGTTAGCCGAGTTCGACGTGCAGGAGAATGTGCAGATGATAAAATTTCTCCATATGCAGTTGTTAGCTGATCTTGGAAGGAATGAAGATATTTTGAGCGACTTGAGTACCACGGACGATCCTTTGAAAATGATTGGGTTTTTACAATTAGTACTTAAGAAGTTAGTTTTGGAACTGACCGATAGTGAGCGATCACGAGATGAATACGGATTCTGTGAAAGCATCAACTTCTGTCTCGCGATCGTCAGCGCATTTTGTGAATCTCTGCAAAAACGATCTTGTGGTGGTGGTGGTGGTGGTGAATTGAAAGAATTAATTGGAAATTTGAAAATAACTTGGGAAGACCTGGCGGGTGTTCTGCCTTATCTTCAGGCATTTCGTCAAAGCTGCCACCCAGCACTGATCAGCCAAGGGATACCCGCCATGGCGGAGGACATCATGATTCAAATTGAAACCAAAGGTATGGGTATTAAACTGTCGAGTGCAAAGAAGGTGAGCCGTTATGAATTGGCTATGAAGAACGTAGGGAGTCCTATTGTTCCCTTGAAAGGACACGGACTGCTGGAACTCAAGAAATTGCTTGAAGGGAAGGACGAAGAGACTTTAAAAAACGGAAAGACTCTATTCCAAGTTTTTAAGCAGGAAATGAGGAACTCGGACTCTTACGTGTACCTAATGGCTATTCAAGGCCTTGCAGCATTGAGCCAAAAATTTCATATGGATGTGATACCGCTTCTTGCGCGGGAGTACGGTCAGTTGGAGGATGAATCAGAATTGAAGGATTCTAATTTGTCACTCACAAAAGAGGAGCGAGTGGAATTTCGGATGAAAATTGGCGAAACTTTAGTTAAGGTCGTTCAAGGACTTGGAAACCTTGCGCCCAACTACAAAGCTTTATTAACGAATGTGTTTTTCTACAGTTTAAGAGACGAAGAGCCACTCGTTAGGTCTTCTGCGTTATCAAATTTAGGTGAATTGTGCCATTTACTCAAGTTCACTCTCGGAGCTATTCTTAATGAGGTAAATATTTAAAGGACTTACAAAGTCTGCAATAACAATCTAAACAAATACTGCCATCCCCATGGCTGACTGTACGCTGTTTCTCATTGTAATTTTACAGGTTTGGCTAACTATTGATAACTTATTGAAAATCGAAAAGCACTTGGAGGTCAGACGAGCTGCCTTGCACCTCATCGTTCTCCTTTTGCGTGGTGTGGAAAAAGAGTTCACTTCCAAAATTTTGTGTCAAGATGTGGGGGTCGGGATATATTTGAGAGACGTTAGAAGAGTTCTTTCTCGTATACAAGATCAAGACAAGGACACAATCTCAGTTATTCACGCCCAGCTTGCTTTGAGAGAACTAGAGCTAGTCGTGAAGACAGTGCTTACACCCTCTGATAAATTAGAGTATAAACTCCGGGTTTTGGATCATGAATGAGGAATGTGTGACGAAGTCATACCATACCATGTTAATATAAATTGACGAAACTTGTAACACAGTAGGTAGTTAGGTAGAGCGTATGTATGAATGCAGTTTGACAAAAGCATTGGGATTGTCGAATGAATGAGACACTAATACTAGTAAATACAAATAATAATAATTGATAAAATATTGTTTTAATTTTCAATACTGATACCAGGTTCAATAAATAATAGTCAGAATGATGTTTTCAGGGAAAATGTAAATGTAAAAGTATGCCTCGCATAAAGATACCAGACTTGCAATCGATGATGTATCAAGGCATGGTACTCCCCTGTTCTGCAGCAGAAAGATAGCAGAGTATTAATCACGTATGTTTGATTGAGCTGGACAACTGTCGCCATCCGGAATGACCTGTCCACCCCCAACCATTGTCATAGTAGTTTGGGGAGGTCGCGCCTACGAGACCCAGTAAATATTCGTGGAATTGGTAGATGTTGCTGAACAAGATCCAGAAGTTGGACGCAATCCACACGTAGGGAAGTAGTCCTATCATAATGGGCAGGGCTCCGAAAATGGATAGAACAATGGCCACATACAGTCCCTCTTGCTTCCACCACTTCCAGAAGTTCCAGTCGTCTGTCTTTTCTTGGGCCAATGGTGAGAATGTGGACACTGAGGGGAAGTTTGGGTGGATTGGTTCCCAAGTTGGAATGCTATTGTTGCTAGTCTCTTCATCGTAGCTTCTTCCTGCCAGTTTTTTAATTCTCTCCACGAGACTGTATATCCTTCCCACAATTGGGTGTTCATGGTCAGGGTATTGGTCGTCCTGAGCTAAGTCGGTGATCAGCTTCAGAACTGCTGCTGGATTCGTTTCGCTCAGTCGCGAGACCCCAGGGTCACTGTCCATTTGAAAGTCCGTACTGTTCGTGCTAAAGGGCCATCTGGCCTTTTCAGTGCCCACATTTGAATGTCCTAATCTGCACATGCGCCCGAAATGGCTCGGAATCAAAGCCAGAACGATTAAGATGATTGCCGCTACACTCACACTTGATTTCAGTCGCATCCTCTTGCTTTCACTGGGTCTTTAGTCTACTGCAGTCTACCTTTGTACAAACCAAATTCACCTTGACCAAAGCAAACCTTTGCATTGCCTCCGCAAACGTCAACAGAGTCCCGTCATGCGCGAGTGGATGGAGTGGCGGAGTCCGTTTGCTTATAAACGTTATCACTTGTCATCACACCCAAACCCTATCCTGCTAATGCATTGGTGTACTCCCCGGAACCACTCCGTAATCCTGGGTCCTTGGAAGGGAGCACTGTTAATGGATTTAATGGAACCATTAACGGGAGAACAGTGTGTGGTAGGTAGAGTAATGCAAGAGAGTCCACGCATACATGAGCAAGATAGGGTTTGGGCAGCAGTCCACCCGGCTTGATGAGAAATGATAACGTTGAAAGGCAATCGGACTCCGCCAGTGATCCACTCGCACCTGACGGGGTAAGAGAATGTTTGCCCTTTGCCCACTCACAGCCTTTGGCGAATGTAGAGCCTCAGACTGTTCCAGGAAGAGTTAAAGACGTGCGCTGTGGTGACTGAAGAGCAGGTGCGAGCGTCAGCGCTGTATTCATGTGAGAACCTTGAATAAAGTGAGGCCAGTGGCAATGAAGACGGAAAACTTTGGGGCCTGCTTTGACCTAGAACTTGGTGCGTGTGAGGATGCACGTTGAAGTAGTGCAATTTTGCAGTGTGGTGCGTGCCCATTCATTGCAGCATATTACATCTATACACACATGTCGGATGTTTCAAATAAAAGTGGACCACCTCTCTTTTTTACTTCTATTTGAAAGGTTGTACACAAAAAGTTGACAGCGATGAAGAAATGTCAGGTGATTGTAAGAAAAGTTTTGTCCGTTGTAATTTCCCCACTAATTTTTCTTCGGCAATATTTTAATTATGTAGTTGGTTAGTAAGGAAATACTAGGCTAAGAAAAGCCACCCGACTTTTTTGACCCCGCATGCTTTCACTCCGGTGACCCTAAGATAAGAAATTTCAACATGAAAGTATAGGAGCGCCCGAAAAACGTCCGGTGCCTTTTCTTAGTTTATTCGCCACACAAAAGAATTTGGTGAGGACGGAATTGTTTTAAAATGTACTTTGTTTTTTCATTTTTGAATTAATTTTTCTCAAGAAACATTATAATTATAAAGTTGATTAGTACGGAAATTCTTGGTCACATGAAAGAATTTGGTGGGGAAGTGGAAATACACAAATTTATTCAACAAATTTATTCAACAAATTTATTCAACAAATTTATTCAACA
>JAQGBT010005629.1:0-13948 GCA_034698585.1 Disparrhopalites patrizii
CTCTCTTTCTCTCTCTTTCTCTCTCTTTCTCTTTATTTATCTCTTCTCTCTATTGCTATTTGTTTCTCTCTCATTTTCTCTTTAGAGACACAGACAGAAACAGAATGATAAAATGATAGAGAAATAGAGAGACAGAGACAGAAGCAGAATGAGAAAATGTGAGAGACAAATAAATAGAAATAGAGAGAGAGAAATATAGAGAAAATAATTAGAAATAGAGAGAAAGAGAAAGGGAGAAAAGTCGAGAAATGAAGAGAGAATTGTGAAAGACGTAATAAGATAAAATGTCTGTTCTCTATAATGGTTTTTCGTTATAACGAGGAAATTTTGCTGATTTAAGAGGAACCGTTATAGAGAAATTCGACCGTATTTCTATGTCTCTCTATTTCTATTTCTTTCTCTTTCTCTCCCTTTTTCTCTCTTTCTTCCTTAATCTATCTCTCCGTTCTTTCTCTCTCCTTCTATTTCTTCCTGTCTCTCCATTTCTCCCTACGTTCTTTTTCTCTCTCTACTTTCGTCCTCTCTTCCTCTCTTTTTTCCGTCTCGCTCTCTCTCCCTCCCGCATTCCATGTCAAACAGCACATTTGTTACTCCTCGGAAACAATTGCACTTGTGGCCAGCATTTAAGCCCAGACAAGACACTCTCTTCCATCCCTCCTCTCAATTTTATTTTGCGTAATGCAAGTGTAAATGTGTAGTACGCTACCCAAATGAATTTTTCTCTCTCTAAAAATTCTTCCCCCGGAAAAGGGAGGAGAGATGTGTGGGGATGGGAATTCCTGAGGCGGAGAGCCAGAGACGTGTGCAATTTTTTGGAAGATATATTCCCGCCGGTGGGCTAATAACTGCAAGTTTATCGGTTCCAGTTCATCCCATGGAGGAGGAAGGTTCGGATCCCTCCTCCCCGGCTTTCCCTTTGGTGAAGGCTCATGCGTCCTGGGAAGTGGTACAATACATAAGATATTAGATTGACTTTTATGGAGGGGATTGCATATTTAATGATGAGCTTTTTGGTCCTCCCCTCCCCTTCCAGTTTGCTGGAAAAGGGGTAATGTTCTCGGGAGGGAAGTTATGTGGGGGAAGAAATAGGAGACACATTTGTGGTGGGGGGGGCGAATGTTGTAAATAAATGCAACAGGATCTCTCCCTTTCCCTCTCTCTAAGTGAGTTAATCGGGAGTGGCGGGGAAGTCAAACATTATTATTGCTGGGGAGGGACTTCACCCCTTTTACATTTGCGGGCACACAGAAGGGCTTTCCTATAGGAATGTTTTCCAGACGGACTTTATGCCCCTCTCGGAGCTTCTCCAGGACGGGGGCATAGGGATTTATGGGAACAACTTCCAGGGGAAAGTACATGGGGAAATATCATTTATTGTAATGACATGGAATTTTGAGGGGACTTGACACATTTAATGCCACCCATGAATTCCCCCAATAAACTTGGCTGCCATGAGGCTTCCCCATCCTCATTCATATAGGGAAGTCTGCGGGAGGAATACCCCCAACGACACACACATGATGAGAGAATTAAGATAAAGTTTGGGAGGCACTCTGCACACGATGTGGGTTCCTATTTCCCTGGGATTCCGTGTGCTATTGATGGAAAAGGGCACAATTATTGGAGGCCAACGCACTGGTGCGTGTCACTTTGTTTGCTTCTTGTATTCTTTTTCTCCAGGAAATTCTCTTCCAGGAAAAGTTGAGGTTCCTCTAGGTGTTGTCGGAGGATTGTCTGGCTGACTTTTGAGGGAACTTCCTCCAACTCTCCGATGAGACGGAGGCACAGGGACAAATATCGGGGAGGAAGAGCGAGAGTGGCAGAGAGAGTGACAGAGAGACGGCAAAAGAGAGAGAGACGGCCAAAAAACAGAGAGAGAGAGAATGAGAAGTTTTTGGTGCAATAAAACTTGGCTGTTGTTGTTAGCCTACCAGGTTGTCCCCTTTGCTGGGAAAGGGAGAGCCAGTTGGTTGATTTAGCCACCGAGTGGAATGTTTGCACTGATTACTTCATCTTCGCACACACTCCCATCTTATTGCATATGAAAGCCCATGAAAAAACAAGTTGTAAACCTTCCAGCGCTACATGAGACCTCAGACAGTCTCTCTCTCTCTCTCTATTTCTCTCTCTCCATCGCATTCGCATTTCTCTGTCAAGGCTCTCCCCCAGGAATTTCTGGAGAAGGTTCTGGAGAAGGTTCGGCCTCTCCCAGTATCCTTTGCTTCTCCTGGCTCTCTCAATGCCTCTCTGTCCAAATCCATTGTGACTTCCCATGCCAAAAAAATGTATTCTCAATGATCCCACTTCCAATCCACACATTTGTTTGTGGCACGGAATAAATATCAAGTGACGTTAAAGGGTTAAACTTTGGAATATTCGAACAATCCTTTCATTTGTAAATTTTTTTTTCTGCAAATCCTTCTCTTTTCAAAGTTGTATATTCCGTGTGTTTTGAAGGCACACTTTGCCAGTTGCACATGGTTCCTTGGGGGTGCTGGCAGAATTTATAGGAGGGAATTGGAATTCAAAGTGGGAGAGGGAAAAAATATCTGTGCGCCGCATACGATTAGGAGCTCCTCTCTTTTTTTTCTCTCTCTCTCTATTTCTCTCTCTCGCAATTTCTCTGTCCCAATCTCTCTCTACGGCTTGGTTCATGTAAAGTTTTAATGGATGCTCTTTTGTGATTATTGCAGGAGATAAATGCATTTTTATTAAGCAGTCTTGTGTATACGGTAGGATGCTGAGAGATTTCTTTTCTCTCTCTCGCCCTCTGTGGATGTGTTTTCCGTGTGTGTGTGTGTGGCTCAAAGGAAAGGAAGTTGTAAATTGTGGTGGAATTGGTTCCAAGACAGATGAGTCCATTGACAGGTTTAGAGGCTTTTGAGCTGTAGTGGAGAGAGACAGAGAGGGAAGAGTGGGAGTGGGAGCCAGGAAGATTTCTACCGCAACTTCAACCTTCTCTTTATAGTTATTTAGACATTTACTTTATTTTGGGCTCTCCTTCGTCTTCCTCCTCCTCATTCTCCATCTAACTCTCTCTCATTTCTTCCTCCGACAGGAGCCCAGTGAGTGAGTGTAAAAAATAAATAGAGGACAACACACGCTGAATTTTACATGAGCAGATTTACAGGCTTCCCCTCCATCTTCCTCTTTTTATCCTATTCCTCCCTCTCTTCTCCTTCTCCTCTCCTCCTTTCCCCCCTCACCCCTCATCCTCCTCCTCCTCTCCCTCTTCCCTACCCCGTCAATTGCAAAATGTTTGCGCAGCAATTTTTATTTTACTGGGGCGAATTGTTGTCATGAATTTAAATCAACTCTTATTTAGCTTTCTCTTTCTCTCTCTCTCTTTTTCTCTTTCTCTCTCTTTCTCTCACTTTTTCTCTTTCTCTCTCTTTCTCTCACTTTTTCTCTCTCTTTCTCGGTTTCGCTCTATCCCGTTTTGTTCTACTAGAACCTTGCTTCTACCCAGCTTAATGTACTTCCCTCCTGATGCCACAAAGAGTCCCCCAGTCCACCAATCTGGCTCCTCACGAGTGTGGAATTAACCAAATTCTTCTAATTTCATTACTCTTTTCCCCCACAAATTGGATTTCTAATCAAATATCCAGGATTATTTGTACATGCTCTTCCCATTTCACTTATCCGTCCGAGTCGAACTAGACACGCAATTGCACACGTGTAGGAATATCATTGGGAATATGCCGTCCTGGGTGAACTTCAAGGGGAAAATCTTGGTTCTCACGGTCCCGAAGAAAGTCTAAATTCTGTCTTTTCCCCGACAAGGCTATTATGTCATTTTTGACCAAATGAATCAAAACGGAAGAATAACTGGTCAAAATGAATAAAAATGGAAGAATAACTGGATAAAATGAATAAAACCGGAAGAATAACGGGTAAAAATGCAATCAGTGGGAAGAATAACTGATAAAATTAATAAAAACGGAAGATTAACTTGTCAAAATGAATGAAAACGGAAGAATAACTGGTAAAAATGAATAAAAATGGAAGAATAGCAGGTAAAATGCACAAGGACTATGGCGTGACTTTACTCAAGTGTTCCCATGTGCACCTATTATGCACTCCCAGGTAATTACGGGCACTACAGACAATGATACACACCTTTTCTCGCCAGTTCCGGCTCTAAAGGAACTACAAAGGGAAAACTCGGGGAAAGGACGAGAGACAGGAGAGAGAAGGATGACAGGGGATGTTAGTGAGAGGGAAAGTCAAAAAAAAAGTTTTCAACTCGGTGAGGAGAGTAATTTCCTAGAAGAAAAGGTGTAAAGTAGGTCTGTGCACATGAACAGGAGGGACGGGAAGGGAAAAAATGGAGGTTGAAAGGAAAAATGGGGAAGAGAAGGAATAAGTGAGTAAGTTGTGAAAACTATAAGGCTATTTGGATGGTAATGAGGTGCAACATGAGTGGATCGTCCGCAGTCTCTCTTTCCCTCTCGGAGGCTCCCTCTCCCACTCTTTCCTCTCTTTCCTTCCCTCTCCTCCTGGAGAGGAAGACTCTCTATGGCCCATACAGGCCCTGGCTACCAATTATGCACACCGTGGACTCCTTACAAGTTGCCGAGAAAGCGATACCGTAATACATTGGCTTTCCCTCCCCCCACCAGTAATTTTCCCTAAACAACTCCCTTTCTCTCCTTTCGTCGTCTAGACGCATGGATCTACTTGGAGGTGAAAAAAGGGAGAGAGAGAAAGCGAGAGAAATATTATGTCGACACACTTGCATAGGCAAGTTGGATGTTTAACTAATGCACTAGCTTCCTATGTACTTTGTAGTCAAAAATGTATAGACAAGGGGAGAAAGTGGAAAAATGGGATGAGGAGGCAAGAGGAAATGTGTGAGTAAAATGGCCGTAGAAAGTACTCATGCTTTCTCTCCGTTGAAAGGGAAAATAATAGTTTTGGAAGTTTTCTTCCCTTTTTTTCTCCCGTTTTTTTTTACTTCCCCCTTTTTTGGTGGGCTACAAACATATTAAATTTTACACGTGCATACGCACATTTTTGCCGGTACTTTCTCCGGAGTGAAAGTCGATGCTCAGGAAGAGCCGTGGAATCGATTGCAATTGCTTTACATTCCATTAGAAGAATAGCATGGGAGGGGATCGACGGGAGGAAATTAAAGTGGGAAAGGAGAGGGAAGAGAGAAAGAGAGGGGAAAAGAGGGAAAGAGGGGAAAGAGAGAGAAAGGGAGGAAAAAGGGAACGGTATTCCCCAAGCTTGAGAGGGAACACTCAGCTTGGTCGTAAATGTAAACGTGACGGAGAGGAATGGGTCTATAAGGCCTTAGCGTGCGTGTAACTATACAAGTGTACATGGTGAAAGCATCATCTTGTATGTATAAAAATAAAAGCGGCTTTCTCCCATTTTTTCTCGCTCTCCACACTTTCCCCAAGAAAACTCATTTCTCGCCCTTCTCCGTCCCACCATGTTCGAAAAGGGGGAAGAAAACTCTCCAAGTCAATTGAGTTGAATACATTATAAAGCAGCTTTTCAACTTGGAAGCCAATATCTCTTTGCAGAGAGTGACAATGAGACCACGGGGACTGATCAAAATTGCACCAGGCACCTGCTTTAGTCCCCAAAAAAAAGCATACAAAGAGTATCTGTATCTATAGTACATGCGTTCACTATAGAATTCAATCGATATGTGTCAACAGATTTGTCCTTTACCATGTTCTTTGTTCAATGTTGGGGCGTATTTCCCTTTTTTTCTCTCTACAAAACTCTCCATGGACGTATATATTGTGAGGGGGAGGGGAAAGCCATAGACTGTAAAAGCTTTCACACATTCCCCCCCCCCCTTTTTTCCCCCAAAGCACGAGATGACCGCCAGGAGTTTTCTTGGCTCACTTTTTTACCCCTTTTTTATGGGCACAATTCCTCCTGCGGAGCCCCCGCGATAATGAGATAAAAGTTGCCTTAATCAGGTGAAGCGACTGTCATTGACGAGCCAAGGCAAAATAGCATCATGGGATTTCCTATTTTCACTGACAACAGGGGGAAATGGAAGCCTCAAAAAAATGTAAATGAGTTTTTTTTTTGTGGGTCTCCTCACAAGTCGTGAATCTGGAGGATGGAACGGGGAGAAAAGTGAATAAAGGTTGGAGGAAACAACTTTATTTGTGTCAGGTAATAAAAAGTCAGTGGGGAAATATACACACATTATACATATATCGCCAAGAATTTTTTTTCTGCTTCCAAATGCGTTAAATTGACTGCGTAATTGAAACATATTTTAGCATACTTTTTTTCTCCTTTCCTTCTCTCTCTCCTTTTTTCTCTCTCATTTTTCTCTCTTTCCTGATACATAACCATTCATGTCGTCGAGTATTGCTTCTCTTCTGTCAAGCCAAAGAAAAAACGGTCCTGCCCCATATATCTTCCGTTTTTCTCCCACTACAAAAAGAGGGAAAAGTGATACGCATGAAGAGTCCAGAAACAAACTGGTCTGAGTCCATATTTTCTTAAAGCATTTTGTCATGGAATGGCTCCGTCTCCAGGCAAGAATTATCTCCTTCCACGGTGACAACGCGGCCTCTCTTAGAGCATAGCATTGATCTAAGATCATTTCGATTATCTCGAATTCTGAACGGAAAATTAAGTTGGTCCCAAAACGGAGCAAGTTCCTGGCACTTGCGTAACAATACGGAGTAATTCCAAAGAAAATTCAACTTGATCTCGTTCGTAGGAACAGCTTTAGTCAGGTTATGCATGCATGGTTTGGCGAATTTTAGGTTGGACTTAATCCATGTACTTTTCCAGACACAAAAAGGGGGAAAGCACGGGGGAAATATGACACGTTATAGTTCGTGACAAGAAAAATGACCAAGGCAGGAGTTGACAATGACAAAATGTGTTGTCGTCGTCACTCTTGTAATAAAATAGAAGGGAGTGTACATTCTGGGAGAGGGAAATGTGGGAGGGAGAGAAAGAGACGATTGACACTTTTTGTGTTGCCTTTCACTTTGGCCAGCGGGACTCCGCCACTGCTGGATCTCCGCTGACGTCGTCCATGCATAGGAAATGCGGCGATAATGGACAGTCCCAGCCGGGCATTGGCAGTAGCCGGTGGGGAAAGTCATTGGGCAGAGAGTTGGAAAGACAAAAGGACATGAAGGGGAAGCAGCTGCCACGGGGACGGCTGAGGTCCGATTTTCTGGAGACGAGTCACATCGTGATGCACCGTTGATTTCCTCCAAGCACCCCCCAAAAAAACTTTATCTGAACTTCCTCTCTTTCCTCTTCCCCCTCATGAGCTGTGTCTCGATAAAAATCTGCGGGAATGGTCAAAGTTTCTCTCATCCGTCCTTTCCCAGGGTCAGGCTAATCCTCACACAAATACCAAACTTTAGCATATTATTTTATGTCATATACATAAAAAACTCCAACTTTATAGTTTTCCGCCACGTAAAAAAGTACTTTGCCCATCTATACTTTTTTTTTGTCTGAGAAGCGAGTGGAATAAAAGTGCGTGGTAGATTGTTTTCTTTTCTTCCCGTAATGTTTATCTGTCATAAAAAAGGAAGCAAAAAAATCGAAAGGGGAAAATATCCCAGAGAAAGATATCCAAACGAAAGGGGAAATCTTACAGAAAAGGGAAATCCTAAATAATAAAGGGAAAATCCTAAAGAAAAAATCCTAAAGAAAAAATCCTGAAGAAAGGGGAAATCTTCAAGAAAAGTAAATCCTTGTTTTCCCCCATTTCGTCCTATACCTATTGTGTAAGGGAAATAAAGATATTCTCTATAAAGCCAACTTTTTTTGGGTAATATTTGGGATTTATTTGCTTTCTTCATTCCTTTCTCTCTTCCTTTCTTCCCGGTAAACATGTGTAGTGCCCATGTTTTATTAGCTCTCGTATTTCCATATTGCTTTCTGGCACCAAACAACTTTCACTCTTCCCTATTTTTCCCCATTTTGTCCCCATGTACGAGTCCAATTTATGTCTTTCCCATCACTACAACATATTTCTTTGGGCCCTTTAGAAAGACGCAGTAAGTAGTTGAGGAGTGGGAAATAGGAATTATCTAACCGGGGAGTCCCATATTTTTGGGTCTTTTTATTCCGTTGAATCATGAGGGCGGAGGGAATCAAAGGGACTTTTCTCCGACTCAGCGTCGTCACTATAGACAAGACACATGGAATTAGTGTGGGCGGTGCTCTTATGCCATGGAGACGAGGCAGAATTCGACATGAGCTTTATCAAATTCCCTTCCTATCCCTTCGCCCTGTCTCTCTCCCTCCCACTCGCCCTCATAATTTATGACAGTCAAGTGGAGGAACAAAGAGACGTGACTACAAATAAAGGGCAAGCCCAAATATGACCTTAATGCTGCCGCAAGGGCTGGAAACAACACAAA
The DNA here is from genome assembly GCA_034698585.1 of Disparrhopalites patrizii. Taxonomy (NCBI): domain Eukaryota; kingdom Metazoa; phylum Arthropoda; class Collembola; order Symphypleona; family Sminthuridae; genus Disparrhopalites; species Disparrhopalites patrizii. The sequence goes on from JAQGBT010005629.1 coordinate 8,376, forward strand.
CGACTTGAGCAAAAGCCCAAATTTCTTACGAAACTGTTAAAATGGGAGACCTTCATTTTCTGAAAGTACAAGAAAAATAAGGGGAGAAAATCAAGAATATATTCTATTCTAAGGAGAAAAAAATCGAGAAAAAATTCTAAGGAGGAAAAATGGAGAAAATATTTTAAGGAGAAAAAATGGAGAAAATATTCTAATTGTAAGAAAAAAATGGAGAAAATATTCTGGGGAGAAAAAAGGGGAGGAGGCTCATAAAAGAGAAAGTCGAAGATTGGAAGAAATGTTGAGAAAATAATCCGGAGGAAAGCAAGAATGGCGATAATGGAGAATCGGAGAACAAAGGCCGGGAAAAGCCCGGGACTCCGCGGAGATTTTTTCCCATTGCACAAGAATCTTTTGAAGTTGACAGTGGAAATGTGAAGTTGTGTGTATAACAATTGGTACTTTCCTCCGCATTTTTTTTGTTTACTTACTTTCTCCGGGATTTCCAGGAGGCTGATGGGAGGCTAGTATGACTTGCTCTGCGTCTCGCCCTCGCATTGCTTCTCTTATTCGTCAATTCAAGAGTCCTCGTAAGAATCAATGTAGCGTAGATGACTTTCCTTGCGCTTTCTCCCTTTTCTCTCTCTCCATTTTCTCTCTTCTCTCTCTCTACTTTCTCTCTCTCTGTGTCTCTCCCTGTCCTCGCCCTAGACATTGAGGCACTAGACTTTGTCACTGAAAAAGGGGAATTCAAGTCCAATTTGAACTCGCCCATCACACTCTCCCAGGAATGGGCCCAGGCCCATAAGTGACATCAAGAGACGGAGGGAATTCTTGTCTCTCTTGTATATTTCCCCTCTTCCTGGGTGCTTCTTTTCCCCTTCGTACTTTCGCCCCACGCACATGGAGAATCTCTTGTAATAAAGGGAAAACCACAAGCATGAGTAAGTTTTTCTGTCTGGCTTGAGTCAACTCCCAAAAAATTTTCACTTCACTCGCTCCCTCTTTTTTTTCGCTTTCTCCCCGCACATCATGCGATATTGCGATGGCTCGCATTTTTTCCGGCCATCCAACTTTCATTTTCCCACGCACCTTCATTTTCCTAGAGATTGCAGTGGTGAGTGGAATGGGAGTTGAGAGATTTAATAAAGACAAACCTGGAGTTTATGAGCGTGACAGGACGGAGAAAGTATTTGTTTCCTTCCCAATAAGAATCTCTCAGGCTTTGACAAAAACATGAGAAAGCAATCAAAACATGAGAAAGAGGGAATTCTCTCATTATTTCACACCACATTGTTTTCCCTCTCGGAGGTTACTTTCACCAGGATGTCCCTTGATTGTATTTTCTCTTTTTTCTTCTCTGAGGTTACTTTCACCAAGATTTCTGATTGTGCTTTCTCTTTCCCTAAGCTCCACTCAGCTACCTTATGACTGGGTGAATTTCAATCACTTTGGTGGGGAGGAAGGTGGTCGGAGAAAGTGGGCGGGGAAGTGGCTGGAGAAAGTAATAGGAGAGAAAGTGGCGTGAGAAAACTTGAAGAGAAAGTACTAACTCTCATCCAGGGACAGTGTCACATCCTGCGGGGGCCAAAAAGGGGGAAAAGGAGGGAAAAGGAGGGAAAATAACGTGTTCAAAGCTCTTATCGGGGAGGAAACATAAACTGGTCCATGTGCGGAAGGGGCACGAAAAGGAATATTACTTTCCCTTTCTCTCTCCGTCTCAAGTGCCGGGCCGTGTTTCTTACGTTAACGGCCCATACTTTCTCTCTCTCCTTCCTTCTCATCTCTCCGGCAGGGAGAAAAAAAAGTTATGGATGCGAGAAAAGAAGCAAAATTTATTATTGTGACATTATTATTACCGTCATGGATTGAGTTATTGGCCCCATTGTAATTTACTGTGTACGTTTCGGAGAGAGACACATTTTTTCTCCCTTTCTTCTCTCTCTCTCTCTTTCTCTCTCCCTAGTGGTCGCTCCCTAAAAAAATACAAAACACTTGATAGGAGTCGTAAGAGACGGGAATGGCTGAGGGGATGAGACGTTGATAAAGAAAAAAGTACGCCAGAAGATAAGTTTCCTCAACTAAAAATACTTGGAATGAAATGAAACGCGTTCATCCCAGAATTTCCTTTTTTTCTCCCACTTCGTCTCTTTTCCGACTTTCTCCTTTTTTGTAACTCTTTCACAGGGCCCTTCTGGTTGTATTTACGCGGATGTATTTTATTTGGAGAAGGAATGAGTATAGCCTCAGAGAAAGATCATGTTCGAGTGTGGAGAAAGATATCCCAAGCAATTTTCCAGCAACTTGAGCCAATTGAAGTTTTATTGTTCCAATCAAAATGGAAAACGCGCGAGGAGGAAAGTCATGGAATGAAATGACCTGATAGCCTTAATGGCCTCTCTCCAAAAACTTCCACTTTCTCCCTCCGTCCTTGCATTCATTCGGGACCTAATAAACGCTCTCGTTACCATTCCCGAAAAAAAGAAAAGTCGATCTCTCGCACATTCTCCCACATTCTCGCTCCTGAACTTTCTCCGGGGCATTTTTGCCTACTTTCTCCCTTGAATTCCTATGTTGTTTTTGGGATGGATTTCTCTTCTATTTTCTTCCCGAAATTCGTCTCTGGCTTCATCTTTTGGTCGCTTTCCGGGCATTTCTTAAGCTTCCTGGTCCAGAAATAACATATAGTATCTTTTATCGTCTCCTCCGAACAAACATTCCGTTGAAGAGGGAGAAAGAGAGGGATATGGAAAGGGAGAGATGAACGGGCGAGAAGAAATCTTTGCAATTGCATTAAAATTTATTGCCAATGAACTCTCATACATTATTTTGTCTCCTGTTTCTCTCCAGTTTACTCTTTATGGCACACTTCTCACTTCTCACCATCCTTTTCATCATCTACTCTTCCTTCTTCTCTGTCTGCCCTTGTTGTACGTCCCATTTTATCCGAAGGGAAAAAGTAGAATTGAGGGAATCAGTTCGTGTCATAACATCATATTTCGATCCTTCCTTCACTTTTATCTTCCATCCTCAGAAGCATTTCCGGAGTATCTCCTCCAAAATTTCATTTGCACTGCCAACGTTTTCCTCAATATTCGCTGGACCATTTATTTTTTAATCTAACGTTACAAAAAAATGATTGTTTATTCTGAAGATAAGTAAAAATGAGAAAAAACATTTAAAGGTCAAATTAGCGTTAGTTAAAAATAAAAACTTTAAGCGGAATTAACAGGGAAAGTATAAATTAAATGGAAAGTCAAGAAATAAAATAGTTTAGACAGTACAAATCAATGCAAGTTCAAAAGAAAAAGCAATATTGCATGCAAAATTAAATAAAAAATTAAAATGAATTAAAACTAAAAATAAAATGAATTAAAGCTAAAATTCAAATTAATTAAAACTAAAATTTAAATTAATTAAAACTAAAATTTAAATTAATTAAATTAAATTAAATTTTGTATGCAAAATTAAAGCAGAAAGAAGGGAATAAATACGACTGAATGCGATATCAAATTCAGGAGAGAAAAAGGGAAATAAATAAAAAATTATATATAATTTTGCGTATTCAAAATAAAGATCCAGAATGACTGAAAAAGCCATGATAGTTACAAAATGAAGCCCGAAAATTGAAACAAGCTACATGAAATGCAAGATCACACGAGCAAAAATGGAATATGCCATATTGAATTTAAAATTAAAAAGAAAAATGTCAGGAAAAGTAACATTAAATGCAAATTCAAAGGAGAAAGTGACATAGGAAGCACAACTAAATACAAAATCAATGTAACCTGCACGTTAATAGGACAACGGCGGGAAGCAAAAGCGGAAATACAAACTTTAAAAGGAGATTAAGTCTGACCAAAAATATCTATCCATAAACACGAAAGAGCAGGAAAAAAATGGAAAAGGAAAGGCTTGCCACGTGAAATCTTAAATTGATGTCAGGAAGAAAGGTCATAAAAAATTCCGGGGGACATCTATTAAGAACTGTGCGACTAAATACTGGTGGAACATAAGAGAAAGCAATCAACTGTAACTTATAACAATCGGGCAGAGAAAAAAATAAAACTGCGTAAAAACTTCTTTTTTTTCAATTACCACAAGTACGTTTTTGTGAGTCCTGGATTTATTGTCAAATTAAATTCTAGTAATGAATTCACTTTTCCCTCTTTCGCGCTATTTCTTCCATCTCCCCCATTATCCCTTCTTCTCCATTATATTCCTATGAGACTACTTTTTTCTAGTGTAATATTCCCCTTTTTTTGGAGGAATTAAAAGTGATTTATTGGAATGTGTCTCTTAATTATGATCCCAGGGATTCCTTTCTGTCCCCCATAATTTGAATAGGATTTGTAGGCCAAGTGCTCCTTTCTCCCATTTCCCGAGTGCTCCCATTTGTCTACATTCTCCTGTTGTTCCACAGAAAGAGGAACATGCTGGAAGCACGTGTCCTTTCAAATATTTCTTTGGGGGAAAAGACACGAAAAAAGACGATTGACCCCTTCAGGCCCTAATTGAAAGTCTTCGTGCTATCACTATAATTGGACTACGAACACAAATCCTCTTTATGATTTCCATACTTTCATCTTTTGAACAGAAAAAAAGGCAAAAGTCTCCTTTTTAGGAAGAAATGCGAGAAATAATTGGAAGAGATTGTGATTATTTCTATTCCCGTAGTCCTAGATTGCATTTAATAATCGCCACTTACCCACGTCCTTTCTCCTTCCTGTACTTCCTCTCATCTTTATCAGGCTGCAATAACCATATCATTCCCTTATCATTTTCTTTTTTCTCTCTCTCCCTTTTCATTGCATGCGTGCCTCCTTTCCCTAATGGCTCCCTCTGTCATTGACCATTTCTTTCTTCTTTATCCATTTTTAACTTCGTGGGAGAGCTCCACGAGGCTGTACATCCCCTTTTAGGGGGAGGATCCTATCCCATATGCAATTTGAATAAAAGTGTGCGAGTATGAGGGAGACAATGAGAGGGAGAGGGCGAAAGCAAACAGAGGAGTTATTTGGGAAGAAATCGACATTTTTATCTTGTTGCTAGTAAAATATACGAGCGTCCTCCCCAGACGGAAGAGAAATGTTTGGCCACACGCACATCGGCACACACATGCCTTCTATCATTATGGATGGAGGTAGAGGGACGAGAGGGAATGGAGGTTGAGAGAACGCAGGAAAAGAGCAAGGCCAGGGAAGGAAAGAGAGAAAGCTACCTCAGAGAGAGAAAGAAAAAAGTGAGAGAGTGAAATCAAAGGAAAAAGAGACAGCGAAGAAATCAGAGAAATCAAACGAAGTAAGAGAGAAAAAGCAAAGGAAAGAGTGAAAGTAAAGTAAAGAGAGAAAGCAGACTGAGAGAGACAAAACAAAGGAATGAGAGAAAGCAAATGATAGAGAGAAAGTAGAGTGAGAGGAAAAAAAAGGAGAGAAAGCAGAGTGAGAGGAAAAACAAAGGAGAGAAAGTAGAGTGAGAGGAAAAACAAAGGAGAGAAAGCAGAGTGAGAGGAAAAACAAAGGAGAGAAAGCAGAGTGAGAGGAAAAACAAAGGAGAGAAAGTAGAGTGAGAGGAAAAACAAAGGAGAGAAAGCA
>JAQGBT010005630.1:0-13947 GCA_034698585.1 Disparrhopalites patrizii
TTAAAGAGAGAGAAGGAGAGAGATTTAAAGAGAGAGAGAGCTGCGGAGACGGAAGGAGAGAGATTTAAAGAGAGAGAAGGAGAGAGATTTAAAGAGAGAGAGAGCTGCGGAGACGGAAGGAGAGAGATTTAAAGAGAGAGAGCTGCGGAGATAGAAGGGGAGAGATTTAAAGATAGGGAGAGAGAGAGAGCTGAGGAGATAGAAGGACAGAGATTTAATAAGAGAGTTGAGAAGAGAGAAAATAAGATTTAAAGAGACAAAGAGTTGACGAGGATAAGGAGATTTAAAAAGAGAGAGTTGAGAAGGGCGATAAGGAGATCTAAAGAGAGAGTTGCGAAAAAAGAAGGAGATTTAAAGAGACACAGAGAGTTTTATAGAGACAGAGAGAGATTTAAAGAGACAAGGATAGAGATTTAAGGAAAGAATAGGAGAGAGATTTAAGAAGAGAGGAGAGAGATTTAAAGAGAGATTTGAAGAGAGAGAAAGAGAGAGGAGAAAGAGTTAAAGAGAGTTGATGAGAGAGATTTCAAGAGACGTAAAGAATTGAGGAGAGAAAAAGTGAGAGATTTAAAGAGCCAGAGAGGCTTTGGGAGACAAAAGGAGAGAGATTTTCAGAGACAGACAGAGACTTGAGGAGAGGAAAGGAGAGATTTAAAGAGAGGAAGAGTTGAGGAGACAGAAAGAAAGAGATTTAAGGACAGCGAAGATAGATTAACGACGACAGAATTATATTAAGAGAGAAAAATTAGATTAACGGACAGAAAGAGAGCTCTTCCGAAGAGATTTAAATGAGCAAGAAGGAGACATCCAGAACGAAAAAATAGACCAAATATGCAGAAAGGGGAGAAGAGAGAAACGGAGAAAGGACAGAAGGGAAAAAGGAGACAAAAGAAGGTGAGAAATTGACGAGCCCAAAGAATGAAGGAGACAAGAGGCGGGAATAAAATCCTGATACAATCCATTAGAATCATGTCACTACCACCCACCCGTACATAAGCCAACGCCTTGTTACACGTATATATGCATATCCCCCTAACCCCGTATGCATACTTATATGCCCACAGATAATGATGATGATGTATATAAAAAAAACAAAGATAATAAAGGTAAGAGCTCCCAAGCTCCAGTTGAGTCTCATCTCATCGGTCTTATTTTGGTGCAGAAGAAGAAGCAAAAAATAATAAAAAAACCTTCATTGCTGCTCACTTACCGAATTTCTTTCCGTCTTCATGTTGTCGATGATATATCGATTCCCATCACGCTACACGATCACATGAAAGCTCCTTATACTCCTTCCTTTTTGAGTCAAAATCTCTCCTATATATATTTTTTTAAATGGAACAAATAATTTTTTTTTCTCCTGGGCAATTATTGTATATTCTTGTTCACGAACACACTGTACACCTTAAGGCTACATAGAAACCCGGAGATTTCTTGTGTGGGAAATATTTTTATCCTTTTTTCGTCCGTTTTCCCCTTTATTGTCCCGGGCAGGTTAAGAAGGCAGGTGGTTTCTTTTGGATGATTTCTGCAAAAGGATCACAAAAAGGGGAAGAGAGAATTATTATCATTTTTTTTTATCTTGGCCATCAAATTCTTTTTTATCATTATTATACGTCTATTTTCTCTTTGGGACTTTCTCCCTGTCTGAGCCAAGCCTCTTGGCTCAGACAGGGTTCCCCCGATCGTTGACCATTTTTTTGGGGGTATTTCCCCCAGATTCTTTTGGCTATTTTATCCGGAGAGTAAATACACATGTATTATATGAGTTTATATAATGCATATAATGTATGTACGTACAAATATTACGTTATTCTCCTCCCCCGAGAGGAAATTCGGTCGGGAGAGCCGGGCATAAATTCCGGGCATTGTTTCCGCATGTATTGTTATATGGGGAGGAATTATTATTGCTGTGTGTATGTACTGTTATGGGTTAGGTGACTTGTTATAGGGAAATAATTCTTTTATTAATGCCTCCTTCTCTCCTTTGGTAAAGGACGCCTCTTTGTCAAGAGGGAGAGCCCTTTGTTGTTTGGGGAGAATGTGTACGGTTATTATAATTACCAAATTTGGTGGGATGAATCGCCCAATTTGTTCTACCTCATGGGAATCTCTGAGAGGGAAATTTCCGATCCTGTTAGGAGCGGAGCTTTGCCCGGAGGCCCTTCATTTTACGGGGTTATTAAAATACTCCTAATTTTTTGAGACCCAATCATAATTATGTTCCTTTTTGTCCCTGGAAGTTTTGGCGTTTTTTTTTATGAAGGATTAACTGCTTTTCTCTGGAACTTGGTCTCTTTTTGTTGTATTAATTATTTTTTTTGGATCTGGCTTCTGGCCATTTCTTTAATTATTTTTCGTTTTTCATTTTTTTTCTTTTCCTTTCAACTTATACATACATACATCTATATCTTTTATATCTTTTTGTTTGTAGTTTTATCTCCTCCTGCACACGATCATTCCTTTTTCTTGCTTTCCTCACCTATGCTTTTTTTATTTTGCTCTCTATCATTTTTTCTCTTTCTCCATTACACCGTGTTCCTCTCTCCTTTGTCCTTCTTTATTTTTCTCTCTCTTCGGCTCTTTCATTGTTTTCCTCTCTTTCTTTGATTTCTTCTCTCTTATTGTTAGTCTCTTTCATTGTTTCCCTCTCTTCGCCTCTTTCTTTGATTTCTTCTCTCTTTGTGTTTCTTTTATTTCTTCTCTTTGTGTTTCTTTTATTTCTTCTCTTTGTGTTTCTTTTATTTCTTCTCTTTGTGTTTCTTGTATTCCTTCTCTCTTCGCCTCATTCTTTGATTTCTTCTCTCTTGTTGTTAGTCTCTTTCTTTTTCTTTTCTTTTTGTTTCGTCATTTTCTGGTTGCTTTGCTCGTCGTATTTTTTTGTTTTATTCACTCCTTGTCTCCGTAGGCACTATTTTTTTCTCACTTTATGTTTCCTCTATTTTTCTCTCCCTTTCTCTGTTTTCTCAATTTTCTTCTCTTTCTCTGCCTTCATTTCTTCTTGTGCCTTTCCCTCTTTGTTTTCTTCTCTCTCTCTGCTTATTTCATTCTCTCTCCGCTTTCTTCTCTCGTTCTTTCGCTTGTGTTGCTATCTTTCTCTATTAATTCCTGTGTTCTCCTTTTTTGTTTTCATCTCTCTTTTTATCTCCTTCTTTCGCTGTTTTCTTCGCTCCGTGTCTCGTTCTTTCTCCGTTTTTGTATTTATTTATCGCTTTCTTTCTATATATCCGTGTCTCTTTTTCTCTTTTTTTATCTATCTCTTTCTGTCTCTGTATTTGTCTCTCTTTTTCTGTTTTTCTTATTTATTTATGCATCTCTTTCTTTCTCTATCTCTCCGGTTTCCGTCTCGTTCTTGCTGTCCTTTTGCTTTTCTCCTTGTCTTTATTTTCTGCGCTCTTTTTCTTCATTATTCCGTTTTAGTTTGTCTATTTTGTCCATTTTTCCATTCTATTCTCTAGCCTCCTTTCCTCTGTGGTTTTTTTCTCTATTTCTTCCTTTCTCCATGTCTCGTTTCTTCACTCTTTTTCTAAACTTCTCTCATTCTCTATTTCTTCTGCTCTACTCTTTTTCTATCCAACATCTTGCTCCCTCTGCTCTACCCTTTCTTGCTGAATCCTTGTATTTCTCCAGCAAAATGTGAATCGTGAAAAAAGCTGGATTTAAAATGGTTTGTTTGCATCATTGACCTTGTACATATATACATATGTGCCTTTACATTCATTTTAACATCATAAATTTATACATTGTTTGTGCGTACATACTGCGTACTATAGAAAAGGCATTCACTACTACCCTACAGTGGAGCAAGTCTCTTTATAACAGCATTTCTCTGTAATAACATTATTTTTTCCGCCCTGCGTACATGTAAAGTACGTAGTTAATGCTCTGTATAACAACATTTCCCTGTAACAATATATTTCGCCCTTCCCTTCAGAGTTATTACATAGAATCCACTGTAATCCCCATAAAAATATAGTTGGAAAGGGTCGATTATGAGCCTGCAGAAATGAGACCTCCGTGAGGATAACCAGGACCATATTGGACTACTAGACAATGGTAAGAAATACATCAATGTCAATGAGAAGGATGCATTCAAAGGATGACCCACTCTTTGCCCTAATGCTTATATACATGACGGAAAAATGCCCCCGAAGATGATTTAGCTGTCATTAAATAGGAGCCACTCTAATATCCACACATGAAAGGTTTCTTTGAGATACTTTAGAGCAAATCCCTTTTTTTTCCTCTGACGATTTGCTCCGCTAATTAGATCTTGTTGAACTTTCCGAGGGAGCAATATTCCTTATTTCACCCTGTGGGAAAACATCCCCCGGGGGCGAGCAAAAAAAAAAGGTCGCGAAAATTCACATAAATTGCAATACACACAAAAAAATGTGGCTCTAATTGTAAATGATGTGGAAATTTGGGGATGATGATAGTAATAAAGTGTCCGAGTTATTATCCCGGCATTTGCCATGCCTCTTTATCCCTTCATCCTTCTGGTGGGGATCTCTTTATATGATATCAAAGAAGGTACAAGATTTTTTTCAACGCTGACATCTTATTCTTGTAGGGACGATGATGAGTGGATGATGACAAGTCAAGAATGCCTTTGGACTACTAATAGAAAATAGTAGCACATTCTCCCCTTTAGCACGATGTCTTATGAGAGTGGATGTGCCTATACATATATACAGACAAAGGGAAAGGATACATAAGGATTCCATTCACAGCCTTTAGGTAAACAAATAAAAAAATACCTTTTTTCAAAATCTCATGACAGCCCAGCCTTTTGTTCGGGGAGCACACAATCACTATTTACACAGGGTGCACAAATAGTATAAAAAATCCCCATAGAGAGATGGAAGGAGAGGGTAATGGGAATATAAGAACCTCCAATTTTTTTACGAGCCCATAGTTCACATTCTGTTATTTCTGGCTATGTGTATATAGCTTTCCAAATTTTTCTGGGGAGTTCAGACATACTTGAGACATTAAAAGATAAGCCAAATGGAAGTACAACACGAAGAGAGAGCGGGAGAGAGAGAGGGAGAGAGAGAGAAATAAACTAGTGAAGATAAGATAGAGATAGAAAAAGGTGAGTGAAATCGACGAGCGTTTCGATGCAAGAGCAAAATATGTAAGCCCAGGACAAAACTAATTAACGGAAAAAATAAGGAAAGAGACATGAAAAGGACGGAAAAAGAAAGGAAGAAAAATATAAGAAGGGAGAGAAAATCAAGGAAGAGCAAAAAGAAAGAGACGGAAAACAGGAATGGACAAAGACAAAAGAAAGGAGCAAAAAATTAAGTAGAGGCAAGAGGAACATCAATTGCACAAGAAGAGAATTAAAGGATGAAATTACTGGGGAAAACCGGAAAAGGGGGGAAAGAGATAAAAGATAATTAAAAGTACAGGAAAAATAAAGGAGAAACAAACGATACAATCAAGGGGTGAAAGACGAACAAAAAAACATAAAGGTGAAAAGAAAAACTGAGATATAGAGAGAACACACGGGAGTGTAGAATGGGAGAAACAGCAAAAGAAGACAAAAAATGAGAAAAAATAAAAAGAAGGGAGGGAAGGAGAGAAATTGCAAATAGAAAGAAGGCGGAGAAAGCAAGAAATTAAAAATAAAAAGAAGAAGGACAGAGCGATAAATTTAATATTAAAAGAAGGGAAAAAGGGAGAAAAATTAAAAGAAGCAAGAAAAGGGGGGAAATTAGAAGAAGGGGGAAGGGAAGAAATTATAAATAAAAAGAAGAGGGAAAGAGATATAAATTTAAAATTACACGAAGGGAGAAAAGGAGATAAATTGAAAATTACAAGTAGGGAGAACAGGAGACAAATTTAAAATTGCAAGAAGGGAGAAAAGGAGAAACATCAGAGGAAGGAGAAAGAGGAATAAATTAAAGTTAAAAAGAAGAGAGAAAAAGGAGATAAATTGCAAATTAAAAAAAGGGAAAAAGGAGATAAATTGAAAATTAAAAAGAGGGAAAAAGGAGTTAAATTGAAAATTAAAACCAGGGAAAAAGGAGATAAATTGAAAATTAAAAAGCGGGAAAAAGGAGATAAATTGAAAATTAAAAAGAAGAAAAAGGAGATAAATTGAAAATTAAAAAGAAGAAAAAGGAGATAAATTGAAAATTAAAAAGAAGAAAAAGGAGATAAATTTAAAATTAAAAGAAGGGAGAATAGGAGAAAAATTAAATGAAGAGGGAAAACCATAAAAATAGAGAACTAAAGATGATTGAGAATGAGCAAGATAGAGAACAAAAAAAGAAAATAATTGTACACACACCTAGGAAATAGAAGAGAAAAAGAAGAGAGACAGCAATGCGCTAGAGAGAAAAAGAGTGAAGGGAGACACCCTTGTTAGCTCCGTAATCGAGAGAGTAGAGAAACTATCAGAAAGTGTGAAGAATGCAAAGTGTCACTTGTAATTTCCTCTCAAGCACCATCTGTCACTCTCCTGTTTTTTTTACTTTCAACCAGCAATTTCCCAGAATTTTGTCCCCCAAATTCTCCCCATATTTGAAAGAATGACTGTTAAACACCAAAATCACTCTCCTCTTAGTTCAGCACAAAACTCTCCTAATTCCCACATTGATTCAAACACGAATAAAAGAAAGCTTCCATTCCTTCCTTATGATTCTTCTCCAACGTCTACATGTATTTATATATTTTTAGTACAAAATTTAGTAAAAAAATACGCATACACAATCCCCAAAATCAAAGGGAAAGCTTGGAAATTGAAAATAAATGGTATTTTAGATTAATTCCTAATTAAGGCCTTGCCTTCTTTTTCACTGACTCATTCTCCAATCATACACAAAATGGGCTCTCACAGGGGTAATACAAGTAGTCCTGGCCGTGCAGGTGGAGGAGATTAAAAGAGACGAGGGGCATTGGGAAGAATTCCAAGCATTTAAATGAGCTCACTGGGTAAGGCTTCCTTCAGGGGAAAAAGTATGTCTGGTCATTATGATTATTAGCTGCATATCACACATTTTCCCTGGCAATTAAGGAGAACAGGTGCATCGAGGAGGAGGAAGAAAATTGAAAGATAAAAAGAGAGAAAGAGAGAGAAAGAAAGAGAAAGAGCGAGAAAGAGAAAGAGAGAGAAAGAGGAAGAGAGAAAGAGAAAGAGCGAGAAAGAGAGGAAAAGAGAGAGAGAGACAGAGAGACAGAGAGAAAGATAGAAAGAGAGAGAAAGAAAGTTTTTCCAAACTGGAAAACTACACAAGGCACAGCTGGGACGACTTTTGCAAATAAAAATCTGGCTCACCCTCCTCGTATGTATGCTTGTGTGTATTTAATGAGGTAATGATAAGGTGAGATAATTTTTTCTAAACATGAAAAGAGCAAGAGATGAGAGTGAGAAAGAGAGATAAAAAGAATTAATCAGCTTTTCTTTATGCATTTTGTAAATCACTGCTTGGGCACAGGTAATAACAAGGTATTATTCAGACCACAAACTAAGATAATGTGCTGGGAAAGCAAAGTGATAAAAACCAGTGACAAAGGAATGTGTCCAACACACCAAGACCATTAGTGGTGAAGGCAAAACGCTTCCCTTACTTACAGTCAGGCATAGAGAGAGAGAGAGAGAGAGATTTAAAACAACTCAAGACTTGTTGAGCTGACATTTCGGGAGTGATTGAAGCGAGACATCGACAGCTGTGAGGAGAAAGATTTTCTTGTGGTGGAGAGGCAAAGAAGGGAAGGAAGTCCATATAGAGTTAGATGGAGAGTTAGATGGCATACAATTTCAAAGAGAGATAAGAGGAGCAGTGAGAGGATGAGGAAAAATAGAAAAAGAATATCCGAAAATCGAGAGAGAGAGAGAGAGAGAGAGAGAGAGACGAACTGAACGAGATTGAAAAAGAAATATAGAGAGACAACGATCAAAGGTCAATATGGAGAGATGAACTGCGAGAGAGAAATATAGGTAACCTAAAAGAAATACAGAGACAAATATGCACACAAACGGAAAAAATTAGAGACAACGTTTGAGAGGCAAACAGAGCAAATGCGTAGAGGATAGGAAGAGGAAAAAATGGGAAAATAAATGGAAGAAAAATTGTGAATGAAAGAGAGAGGACATCACAGAATTCACAGAGGGAGAGAGAGGCGCAGAGAAAAAATTAAGGAGGAAGACATATGACAAACGACAAAGACAATATGAAATATAATGACATAGAAAGAAAATGAGAGAGAAATAGAGAGACTGGAGACTGATAGAAGGGGGAAATGAAGGAGAGAATGAAAGAGAAAGAGAGAAGAAAAATGTACAAGGAGAAAAAATGAAAGAAAGAGAAAGAGACTGCCAGAGAGAGAGAAAGAGATTGCCAGAGAGAGAGAGAAAAAAAGATTGCCAAAGAGAGAGAGAGAAAGAGACTTCCAGATAGAGAGAAAGAGATTGCCAGAGAGAGAGAGAAAGAAACAGCCAGAGAGAGAAAAAGACAGCCAAAGAGAGAGAGAAAGAGACTGCCAGAGAGACAGATGATATCTTTCAAGAGGTAGCTAGAGCAAAAGGATGTGAGGAAATGCAGCAGCTGGCTTTCAATTAATCATTTAAGAAAGAAAGAAAAAAATATGGACACAAGATCAAAGATGACAAAGTGGGAGATTGGGTCGTTGCAGTAATAGATACAAGTTTAGAGAATAGAGAAGGAGGTGGCTTTGAAAAGAGAGGAATTAATGACAAGGAAAGCTACACAAGACGGATGAAAATAAGGAGATCAGCATAAAAGAACTGTCCTTAATAAGTCCACATGCATAACTAACGTAAGAAAGAAGAGTTGAAACGGAGCCCACTCATAAAAATCAATGATAAAATTCCCATAATTACACCTATGAATCATTATCCTCACACACAGGGCCTTATATTGTAATAATGGGTTACTTTATAGATTTAAACCAGTGTGGTATAGTGCTGTACATTACATGGGTGCATTACGTAGATATTGGAAGCAGGACCAGTCCATAACCAAAGTGCCATTAGACGGGGTAACAAAACCTAAATTAAAGGTTAACACTTGCCATAATTTCCCCCTGCTTTAATATTCTCAAGAGGAATCAAAATAATAATTATTTTCTCTCTAACAACTACCATCAAGTGTACATAGAATATCCACTGGTCTGTGTCTGTTCGATGAGAATCCCGCTCTTCCACTCTCTCACGTCCAAATAACATCCTGCATGCTAATTCGTCCTCCTCTTCCCCTCTTTCTTCTCTTTTTTGTCTCTTTTTTTCCTCTCCATATTTCTATCTCCTTTCACATTTCCATTCCTTTCTTTCCTCTAATTTGTATTTTCTCTCTTTCTCGCGTTCATATTTTCCTTCTCTTTCTCTCATTTATATCTTCCTCTATTTCTCTCTTTGACATCTTCCTCTATTTCTCTCTTATATATCTTCTTCTCTTTCTCTCATACATATGTTCCTTTTGTTTTTCCCTTGATTTTCCTTCTTTTCTATTTTTCTTTGTTTTTCTCTTGCTTTTCTCTTGCTTTTCCTTTTTTGTTATTTTTTTCGGTTTTCTCTCGCTTTTCTTATCATCACTTCCTCTTCAGGATTTTAATTTCTCTAGTGTTTCTTCAGGCTCTTTTTTAATTTTTTCTTTGCCGTTTTCGCTTTCCAAGCTCTTGTCTTTTTTCATTTGCTTTCTTTTTTTGTATTTCCTTTATTTTTCCCTTCCCTCACCTTTTTCTTTCTCTTACCATCATTTTTCCTTCGCTCGCCTTTTTCTTTCTCTTACCGTCATTTTTTCTTTCGCTCTCCTTTTTTTCTCTTTCCTTTATTTGTCTTTCTTCTTTCTCTTTTAATTTTGTTCATTTGCTCTCCTTTTCTCTCTTTTTATGATTTTCATTTGCTCTCGGTTTTTCTCTTTTAATTATTTTCACTTTTCTATTTTTTCTTTCTTTTAATTATCTGTACTTGCTATTCTTTTACTTTCTCTTTTAATTTTCTTAATTTTCTCTCATTTTTATTTCTCCTTTCTCCCTTTTCTCTATCGCTTCTCTACTTTTTCTTCCCGTTTTTCTGCTTTTCCTTTCTGCTTGTCTCTGGTTTTCCTTCCCGTTTCTCTCTGTTTTCCTTCTCGTTTCTCTCTGTTTTTCCTTCCCATTTTTCTATTTTTCCTTTGTCTTTCTGTTATCTCACTTTTGCTTCTTTTTCATTCCCGTTTCTCCCTTATTTCTTCCCATTTCCTTGTCTTCCTTTTTCTTTAATATTTCTTTCATTTCTCTCCGTTTTCGTGGTTCTCCCCTTTTCTCTTTTTACCCTGTCCATCGTTCCATTTATTTAATTGCCTGCTTTATTTTCCCATATTTTTACCTTTTCTTGCTCCTTTCGTCATCTTCTCCTCGTTCCTTCCTTATATTATATTTTCACCGTTGATACTTCTGCCTGATATTTCTTTCTCCGTCTCCCTTCTTCCCCATTCCCCTCGATTTCCTTTGTCTCATCCTCTTTCTCCCACTCCGAGCTTCCCTTTACTCTCATTTATTATTGCCATTAACCGCTCTCTCTCTCTCTCTCTGGCTTCATCCCTCGAAGGAAAATGGAAGTGCTTAACAGACAAAACAAACTCCAAAACACACGCATAACAACGAAGACAATCAATGTAGGGGGAAATGCGGCTGCCAAAGACTGGTCCCAACACGTCTCCTTATGATTATGATGATTATCTCCATCCTCCTGATGAGGAAGAAGAATGGGAAGAGCCGCCGTTTATCCATTGAGAAGATGGGAACCCGCAGTGTTTGTACGCACATTATTACGGTGCTCCCTTCTAAACAAATGCAGGGACTCCTCTGTGTATTTACTGTGCCAAAAAACACCTTTTTCTCCTCCCTTAAAATTCAAAGGAATCACGTGTAAACGTGTGGATGTACATATGTATATAGGTATTATTCAAATAGGAATAACCGGCTATACACATCCAAAGGGTTAATTCCTCCTTGATCTTCTCCATAGTACGTTGCTCCTTATGCATCTAATATATGCATTTACTCATACATATTCACCAGCTTCTTTGTTTTGGTCTTAATTTATTTGTTATTAAAATGTTATTATAATTTTTTTATCCCTCGCAAGACAGAAGCCGTTGGAACATCCTCCTATTACTATTCTGGACTCAATTAAGGGAATAATTTTTAATGGGGAGAGGGAGAGTAATAAAAATTCTTTCTGCAAAAATATTTTGCCATGTTTTTCCCGTTCTTTTTTTTTTACTAGAATTTATACATAATTTTTTTTAACCGATCCATTCATGTACACTTGTATGTGACAGGAGAAGGCGGGGCTGGACTTAAAAGGAATTTCCTCAAAAATATGAGGCCTTTTCTATATGTGCATATGGATTTTAGCACCCAACAGTACAAGGCACGTAGGGAGGGAAAATATAAATATAAGTGGCCCAATCCAACTCAACCCACACAGGTTTAGACGCTTTTGTTGAGGCAAGTGCACAATAAAATAAAGTCCAAGTTCATGTCGTTCAAGGAATTGGGCAAAACATTTTTTTAGGGGAATCCATGTCAATTATCATTTGAATGGGGGAGGGAGAGATATGGTAATGGGGAGTAACAGGAGGGAAAGAGGGGCGGGCGGAGAAAAATGACAGAGGAGGGATGAGGAGAACAAGAACGAGACAAAAAAGGTAGAGAAAGAACGACGAAGATAAAGACAATAGAGGGAAAATGGAAAATACAAAATTGGAAATCAAAAAAATAAATAAAAAGCGACAGAAATGAGGAATTAAAAAGGGAGCCAAAACGGAAAAAGAAAAGAGAAAAGAAAGGCAAAATTGGGAAAAAGAGAGAAAAGAAAGGCAAAATTGGGAAAAAAGAAAGAGAAAAGAAAGGCAAAATTGGGGGGAAAAAAAGAGAAAAGAAAGGCAAAATTGGGGAAAATGAAAGAGAAAATAAAGACAAAATTGGGAAAAAATAAAGAAAAAAGGGCGAAAACGAGAGAGAAACACGAGAGAAATTGAAAAAGGGAAGAGAAAAAGGAGAAAAACGAGAAAGAGAAACACGAGAGAAATTTAAAAAGTGATGAGAAATGGAAAAAACGTGATTAAAGAGCAAAAGAAGAGAAGAGCCAAAAGTGGAAAAACGAGAAATAAGGAAAGTGACAGTAAAGAACCGAAAGAAAACAAAGGGGGGCAAGAAATTGGATGAAATTCAAAAAACAGTAGAGAGAAATGGTTGAAGGAGAGAGAAAAGGTGGAAAAAAAACGAGAAAAAAAGCAAAGAAAAGGTAGAAAAAATGAGAAAAAAAGGAGAGAGAAAAGTTAGAAAAACGATAAAAAAAAGGACTCCGAAAGTAATTGAAAACACAAAGAGAGAAAGCGAAATAAAAACATAAATCAACGGATAAAATGAGAAAGAGAGGCAATACGAGTAGACGTAGAAGAATGGGAGAGGGAGTGCATCAGCAAAAGAAAAACACATTGCATAAGTATTAGCCCGATGGACAAAAAAGGAAGAAAGAACAAGAAAATGTATAGCGGCAGAGAGAAATCCAGAAAACGAGAAAAAAAACTCGGAAAAAAACATTACATAAATGGTGCACATTTAAAAAAGAAAAATGGCTGTAATAATTGTAAAGTAAAAAAAAACAAGATAATAAATAATCCTCGAACTATACTGTTAATGCCCCGTAGGAGGGGGACAAATAATTATATTGATGGGGGTGTTTCTTCAACTAACGGATCTGACTTTTCATCTCGCGCACATACAAGCACAAGGTGGAGGAGGAGAGCATGATGGAGCAAAATGAATGGCAAAAAAGGAGAGAGACGCACCGAGGGAGAGCTGACGAAGACAGGAAAAAAAGCCGCTCATCAAACTCATTCTTGTGTACAGTTGGAAAGAGCCATGTAAAACCAATGATTAGATGCACTTGAGATGCTCTTAGTACATGGATGCGGTGGTTAGCAGGCACCAAAAGACAAAATTACTGTGTATACAATTTTTTCCCTATCTTTGGGGTCTTTCCCCATGTAGTTTGTGACGTTGTTCATACTCTCTATTTTCTTCATGCATTGCCGAATCCCCCCATGCCTTCCGTCAAGAATGCTGTATAAGTGTGGGGAATTAAAGGAGAGAGCGAAATACCCGAAGAGAGTAAGGGAGAAAGGGCGACGGATTAAAAGGAATTCATTTAGAAGAACAAAAGCAAGATAGCAGCACTAAAGAGGCACAACGAGAAGAGAGACAGAAATGCAGAGAAAGAAACAAAGAGAATATCGAAAGGAGAAGGGATGTAATTGTAAAAGAAAAGGGAGAAAGTAAAATCAGAGGAAAAGAGATACAGCGAGGGAGTGACCAGGAAATCAGATGGAGAGAGATGAACATAGAAAGACAAACTGAGAGACGGACAGATGGAGAAAGAGAGTCATAGCAGAGAAATCAAGATACAAATAAAGGGAGACAGTGAGCACAGACGAGAAAAATGTTAAATAAAGAGAAAGCTCGGAAAATAAAAAGATAAAGAAGGAGATAAAGCACGCAGAAGAGAGAGAAAAAACAAAATAGGGCCAGTCCGCCTGAAGGTGACAGTTGCCCTATTGGTGACAATCGCTCCGTGCAAGCACAACGTATGAACTTATTTTTTGAGTGCTGCACTATTCACCCTGAGGTCATGCAAATGCCCAATTATTTTTGGCGCGAAATTCAAATTGGCGCCAGAGAACGATCAACTGCAGGTGAACTTCCCCGGTTAAACGCAGCAGTCAAATTTTCGTTACCAAATTTCAATTTCTTCTCCCGAGAACAGTTTCCACCAGAACCAGCTTATATTTTACGAATGGCTTTCTGCCCTTAAGTGCTTTCAAAATTGTGCTTTTGTTTTTACCCTAAGCAATGTTTTAAACTTTTAGAAAATATTTAGTCAAGCAAGATGAATTTTGCTCATGTTCCCAAAGGTGACACATTTTC
>JAQGBT010005631.1:0-13947 GCA_034698585.1 Disparrhopalites patrizii
AAGAAATGTCCTCGGATCGTATATAGTACTATCCATAAAACCTTTTACATACGCTTCCTGAGAATGAGGTACCTACACGAGTAAAGAGGAACTCTTAGGAATGGTACACATTGCAAAACTTACAATGGGGAAAAATGAGGGAGGAAGAGAAAGAGAGAGAGAGAGAGAGAAAGAGCCCACGCAAAATACCCTTCTTTCCCTCCTCCTGAGCTTCCTACATTAGCTAAAGAAGGTGCTAATCAAAGTAAATAAACATTGGCAGCAGCCTTTGAAGCTTTTCCTGGGTGATGAGGAGTGAGAATTAATACACCTGTGAAATGCATTTTTATTAGGCACTTTAGTCATAGGTGAGGGTGCGGGAAGGGGAGGGAGGACTTTTAATGTCGATTGGAAAATATGTAAACACCACAAAAATTGCCATCTCTGACGTGATGTTTATGAAATAAATATTGAAGAAAATCGAATACAAACCATCATAAGTATAGCTTTGGCAAGCGGAGTTTCAACAGCTGCGGAGAAGTAATTATATGGTAGGTATTATTTCAAAGTACTTGTGTAGTACCGTGGTTACTGTTGGGCAGAAAACAGCTGTGGAATTGTCTGTACACACATTTTTCACAGAGTTATGCGGGTGTAAACTGTCATGTAGAGCAAAAAGGGGTGTGCAATCAATGTAAACTAGATGTGTGAATCAGGTAGATAATGCACTGCTTGAATCGGTAAACACGGGGAAAACCAAGTTTCTGTAGATTCCGGTAAGAAATTGGGAGGAACTGAACAATAATTTCAAGGGATTGACCAGCAAATCTTGAATTTGTAATAAATCCCTGGATTTTCTCTCTTAATTTCCTTGAACTCCCAATACAGCCAAGCTTTTGAATTTATTTTCCCTTTTCCTGCCTTTTATTCGTTGTGATGATGATGTAGTTATTAGTCAGTAACCAGGCTGGTTTTATGGGTGGGAGTGCTGTCAGGAACCGTTAAAAAATGTCTTTATACATACTGTGATATCCAAAAATCCTGATTATCACCGTTGTGAGAAGTATGAGTCAGACTCTTTGAGGAAATTTTTTGGAGAAAGTATAGCAATATTCTTTCTATTGTGAGTTGCAAGGAAGAGGAAGAATGAGGATAATCAATAGACCAAATACCGGGGAAGAGATTTGCATTTATGAAGATTTTCACCCCTTTTTTTTTTATTGAGGACTCAATGAAGCAAACGTAATAGCCCTTTTGATCTTCCCTTCCCCGTGAGCCTTTGTTCCTCGAGAAGGAGTGCGTGGGTGCCACCTGGCTTGGAAATCACTGGTGATTTTCAAGGAGCTCACTTTCTCTCATGCTTCCTCTCTTTGATAGAGGGCGGTTGCATGCCGTTTCAAAATCGTGGAGTAAATTTGAGTAAACATTGACAATTGTGTCAATGTACCTATCCGAAAAGGGCAATAGTCGGTTATTATTGCTATTATTGAGTTTATTTGTCTCTAGAGTGTACGCAGATGGGTTGCAATGTTTCCTACATACATACATGAGTACAATTTAATGTTAACCTACTGAAAATAACTCAGACAATAGACGATTAACATTTTAAGTACCATTATAAGATTTCAATTTAATTCTGGCTCTCAAATGCACTTTTTATCATCGATGCTAAAAGATCTTTTACACTAAATGCTTGGCTGTTGGACTCTTAGGTGAAGATGCAAAAATGACTACGTGACAAAGTGACAAAAAGACCGAAAACGACTTCACAGAAATTGATTCAAATTTCCCCCACTTTCTGTGGAGTTCAGAAACAATGAAAATTTGACAAACCTGCCTTGTGTAGACTTTTATTGGGGTTTCAGTAAAATAACCCGTATCTAGATTCAATTAGAATTAGCTCACAATTAGCCAATTTCTCTGCTCAAAACTCGGCAAAAAAATGCCCGTTTTTGAACTGACACAGAAGAGATAACTAGGGCAGTTCTTGTTGAATATGAATGCGATTGCTTTGTGGAACCACAATAAAATTCTGCATTAAATGGGCTTTTGCTTTTTATTGTTTTTGTTTATTTCTTGGTGAGCAACAAGGGGGAACATTGAATTTCTGTGACGTCATTTTCAGGCTTTATGCCAGGTAGTCCGTTTTGCACATGTAAATGGAAAATAATCCTTAACATCGATATATTATAATGTAGGTCAAAGGATGGACAAGACGATTTTGGGACGCAAAGGACATTATTTAGTATAATGAAAGGCAGTGGAAAGCCGAAGGATCTCTGTGTTGAATTGACAATGCTGGGTATTATAATTAAAATATTACTATATGAAAGTATTGCAAATGAGTTCGCTTGTGCACGTTGCCCCAATGAAAGCACGGGAGGAGATTTGTTAAACTTTTAATAATCTTTTATTTGTCTGACTGTAAAAAAAATGTGTTCTGATACATATAACATATACAAAAAAATTAATATTTAATAATTATTTGTAAACTTTTCAACTCACGGCATCATTTTTTTAATTCAAAGTAGCGGCTGTTATGTAGTAATTTTATGGAGTAAACTACATAAGGTGATTACACATTCATACTGAAAAAAAAATTACCTATGATTCTTTAACACAATAAAATACACCGTGCTCTCGAAAAATTACATAAGAAGTGACGAACTAAAAAATACAACATTTATTTTACATTTTTTTGTTTTTTGTTTTGCTGTACAAGTGTGAAACCCCCAATAATGCTGTTGCTACTTAATACCCTGGATTGCAAGAAATTAAAAAAAAAACAAAATACTTGACTTCTAAACGTGTACGTCAGTGTACTATAATGTCAAGAGAATTACAATGTAGCAAAAAGTATACAAAACATACATTAATTTCGTATGAATTCCATGCAATTGAAAGGACACACCTCAAAATTGTTGGGTTTATTTACTACAGAATCAAATTGCACGTTGATGCGTAATGTTTTGTATCATTGCGTTTTGTCATTAATGCATATGTTTACATTATATCTCTAAAGGAAATAAAAAATATTTTAAAATTGGTATATCTTCACGTGTATGTGTAGATACTTCAAACGACACTGGAAGTAATTGTTAGCTGTTACAACGTCTAGTACATGTATTTTGGGTCTTCCATTCGAAATCCGAAAAAAAAGACAATGAGCTTTAAAGATTCCTGGTGTACATTTACATTAAAGTATTTATACAATCGACTACGTTACTCATTACATCTTATTTGTAATGTTACATTTAATTTCTGTACAACTTTTGTTGACGATATTTTTCTTTTCTGTTTTCTCTTTTTTTTTAAACATTTTGGGTGCAACAGTCCGTCCACCTTTATAAATTGCCTGTGTTTACACTCATTAAACTCCTTGATGACTCCTATAACTATACATAGCTGCTCAGTGAGCTTCATTAATAGTACCTTCTGATCTAAAAGAATTGATTGGGTGAAAGTTGCCTTTCCCTCTTACATTCATTGCATGGGTTAAGATTTGACAGAAGACCTTGAAATCAATCAATAAAAGAATTAATGTGAAAATAACGGGTGTCCTGTCATTCCAGAAGATCATAAAAAAAATCACATCTTTCTTTGCTCAACGTTCTTTGGGCAAATGTGACACAATGGGGAAAGAAAAATAAACCCTTTGGATAAGATGGAAAAAAAAAGAAACGTGGATTTGAATGATTTAAAAAAAATATTCTAATACAAACTAAAATATTTTTTTTAAATCTCCCTCACACAAGAGTAAAGGTTAAGGGTAAGCCCCACGACTGTTGGAATCAAAGAAGGGTTGTTTCATAGAGACACTACGCGCCAGGCTGGTTGCAGCCGAGGAGGAATGGAAGATGTTGGTGGTGAGGCGGGGTGAGTAGGTCACGGATTTCCCTCCAGATGTCCCTGAGGGCATGGGTGGGGGCGGGGGGATGTAATGATGTGAAGACGATTTCCGGCTATTACTACCCCCTCTCTTCTGACTTTGAAGTGTCCCACCCCCATGACCTCGGTCACTCAACGTGGTGAAGATGGTAGAAATGGATCCATTATAGCCAGGACCACCACTCTGAAGCATCTCCTTCCGACTCAGAAGACCACTTTGTTTACTAATGGTGCTCAATTTGGGAATAAAGATGGTAAAAAGAATGACGGTGGCAGCAGTCATAAAAACAATGGATGCTGTGGGTTCCTGGAAATTGGTGGGAGCAAACAGGACAATTAAAATCCAGGTCACGGCAATGGGAATTGATAGAACTGCCGCCAGCGTGACCCATCGGGCTTCATTGTAATTCCTCCGGATCTTCAGGACAGAGGTGCCATAGATGAAGACGAGGAGGATCAAAAGACCGATGTAGGAGTGAAGTACCAAATAGGTTTGATGGGCATGATTGCACTCATTCAGCTCTTGTGGTTGGAAATCGTCAACATCCGTGTGTTTACTCAAGAACCATTGGAGGTTGATGGAGAATTGAACGGCAATGATGAAGAGGAGTGTCACGAATTGATTGAGGGAGGAGACTCTCCCTCCCAGACCCAGAGCCACCAGAGAGCGGAGTTGCATGAGTTTGAGGAGGAGGATTCCATAACACATGGTGACTGCCAGGGAGGGGATGAAAATCCGGAGATTACACATGAGGGAGCCGGGCGGGAGGACGAACATCACGACGCTCCCGTACAAACTCATGATTCCCAGGAGGAGTAAGATCCCCAGGACTTGATTCCCATTCAGAGTCCCATCACACATTCGGAGGAGGACATACACGAGGATGTAGAGGGTGAGGAATACGCCCGTAATCCCAATGGCCACTACAACCATGGCCCAAACTCGGGAGATGTAAAATTCGGGGGACATCCGGGTGATGTTGACATGATCCATGTCCGACTGGGTCAGATACTGTTGAAGTCCTGAAGGACTCTTGGCGTTCTTGCCCATTCGGGTGGATTGACCCCTCCGATTCGCTGACCTGTCATAGGGGTCACCATTCAGCTCTTGGAGGAGGTTCCCTTCTGAGTACATGGCGGCATTCAAACCCAACATCATGTCCAACACCAGTCCGGTCTCGGATGAATATTTGCCAGCCTAATCATTTAAAAATGTACATGCATTAAAAATATTAAAAATAGACTTTAAATTGGCCATAATATAATTTAATATTAAGAATATTTATTTTGCGAATAAAATTCTCTCTCTCGTTAATTCTCTCTCTTGTTAATACCTGAGTTATCTTCCCACTGGGCTTACTGATCCACAAGTCGTATTTCCGACTGACTAGCTTCCCTTGATTATTAATTCGACCCCGAGTGCCCTCCAATTCGTGGCCAGTGGCCACTGTGGCCTCCGTCGGCCCTTCGTCCATGTCCCCTCCCGCCTCCTGAGAATAAGGTGAGACGGATTCTTGGGGGAAATTCAGTTTCCGTAAAGCTTCCGTCACTCCAAAGGATAATTCCGCACGATCACAAATGGTTTCATTCACACAACTCTCCAGTTGAGCCAATCTCAAGGCGGCTGAGTAGGCGGACATAGCACTCACGATAAAGCTGATCTGGAATTTCAACATATTTGATATCTTGTAGCAAAATATTCAATCAAATTCGTCTCAAAAAAAATTTTTTCACAACAAATATGAATATTTTGTATTTAAAACTCATTATATAAATTTAAAAGAAGACATTTTAAATTGAAGAATGTAAAAATTGCGCCAAGCTAACAGGAAAGAGGAAAAGTTTGACTCACGTCAGGTTCAGGATGATATTTTCCTTGCAATGCTGCCTTATCTAATCCCATACATGGTTGGTACGATTTAATAATTCCCAACGTCCTGCTGCTGGCCCAATGACATTGGTAAACTTTCTGGATGTACTCACGAGTCTCGTCACCCACTTGGGAGTACATGAGCGCGTGCTGTAATTGAAAAAAAGACATTTGAAAATTATCGTGAAGTTTCCAAGTAATATTTTTCTTCATTTTAATTGTTTTCCCTCCGTCCAAGCATATGCGGGATAATCGTAATATAATGTTTTATAATGCAATTATCGTAAACAACAAAATCATGGGTGTGCATACAGGGACCCTATTTCATATTTTAATCTTCTTCTCCTTCCATGTATTAGCTTTTTATGGGTAGTTTTGTTGAGGTAATAAAACCAGGGAATGGATGCTATAAAAGAAGCTTTCCACCTAAAATCACGAGTGTGAAATAAAATCAAAAGTGTGTGGGGGGAAGTCATACACACCTGTATTTCATTGAGGAAGTACTCTTGAAAATCGGGAATTGCTGCGACATGAGGCTCCATCACCAGTAATGTTGTTTGATACTGCCGTGTCCATTCTTGAACCATTTCTGGGTCAATGCCCACCGTGCCCAATATAAAAGATTTATTGGCGGCCACACGACGGAATTTCGCGATGTTTTCCTTATTTCGTACTAAACGTTCCAACTCAGTTGATTCCAGGAAGAGAACCACACTTTCCACGGAGCCCTGGGAGTGGAAATTAGATTTTAAAAAAAGCTCATTAAGATCAAGACTAGCCCAACACAGGATATTTTAATCATACTAATTTGTATTTTGTTTTTTGATGCTACAAAAATTGTCTTGAGGACAGCATTGATTTAAAAAAAAAAAGAAATTAGTTACCGCTTCGCCCTCCAAAAATTTAATGATTGCGTCAAATATGAGTGGGTTGTCCTTCTGCAACACTAAATAGTGTTTGGCGCCGATTAATTCTGCCCCAGCAAAGTTCTCAAAACGCTTGATAGCGTGGGAACAGCTGGAAATGACGGCCACTGAGCTGCTTCCTAATTGATGGAGGAGTGCCAGTATTGCCTGCAAGGGTCAAAGGTTCGCGTAAATTTTTAGTTTTAAATGGTATAAAATCCATTATTTCAGTCATTTCAGAATCCACAAAAATCGTAGGTAATCCCATATTCAACGTCAGCATACATTACTTTGTGAAAACATTCAATTATAAATCTGCGTATAAGTACTAGTTGATATACTGTTTTGTAGTTGGTACAATACAGCTCGTCTTACAGTACCCCAAATGTTAGTGCGAATGCAAGAGAAACGAAAACTAAATGTTACGATATAGGGAACATTTTTGACTTCTTTAGGTTGGATGACGAGAGAAAATGTTCGCAAAACGTCTTCATACACACAAAACTTAAAAATAATCCCTTTTGCAAATAATTTGCACGACCACCATTTAACATTGTTCTTTCACCTTGCATTTTCCTCTTGAGTCACGAATCTACCTGGGTTTTATTCCTTCAAAATAAAATACGTGCCTAAAAATAGCTTCCAAACGGAAGTGATTTCCGCTCAATAATTACTTTAACTTTTCATTCTCCAGTGGTTAAAATAATCCCATGCGTGTTTGGGTATGGTGAAAATGTATAATATTCATACAGTCTTCATATTTGGTGCAACTTATTTTGGCATTCAAAGCCGTGCCTAGCCATAATCTCAAATTTTCTCTGACTAATACATCCGTTCGAGCTTGTAACGCCATAACTATGTTCTACAATCGGAATAACTTCCCTCAAAGGGCACTTCCTTGGAAGATGTGTAGCAAGGAGAATAGAATTATTTTGAATGTTGAAGCCACAACACTTTCATTAACTTTTATATGTATGCATACATGATGTATATAAAATTACTGTGTAAGTAAAGCAAAACCACGCCAAATTTCTAGGGGAAGAAGGGGGAATTGGTGGGACAGGAAAGGAAAAAAAAAGTTTTTACGCATGTTGTGACGTGGAATTACAGTATCAAAGGAGTTAAACGTCGGAACATGCAAAGGAAATGATGGAGTAAGTCGAAAAAGGGTATGAGTGAAAGCTGACTTTTACCTCAGTGACGCTGGAAATGTCTGGCGACGTGGTAAAGACATTGATGTGTTTCGACAACAATAATTCCGCAGCTCGAGGTGAGGTCACAATGGCCGAAATGTTCTCTTTGCTCAAAGTCTCCAACGGTCTGTCGATGATCCTCTCATTGTTTTTACTTCCAATCACGATCACACCTGTGATAATGTACAAATTATTGTAATGGGGAAAAACTCCTTTATAGAATGTAGTTTGCTAAGATTTAGAGATGACAAACGATTTTTTTCTTCAACTCTCTTTCCAGTAGCTTTCCAGTAGCTTTCCCTTCAATTGGGATATTCTATAAGATTTTTTCCTATCACATGGAAATAATATTTCGTTGCCGCCTCAGGTAAAGCCTGACGCGACGGAGTCCGTGTGGGGCAATACAAACCGAGCTCTACCTAGCAATTAGCGGGAGTTGTTTGTCACAATCGATCATACGAATATGTGGGAGTAAAAGTAACAATTATTCTGTCGCAATACTTTATTTATTTTTTATCAGGACTCAGTCTGTGTGCCCGTTCTAACATGTAATAGGTGGGCAATTTTTGTTGATGTTGGGGAAGGGGAGGTTTGAAATCTAACTGTGCCTCACATGCATTTTCAACCCGCATGCAAAGTCCCTAATTTTTTTAGCTATGGACAGGGGAGAAAATAAATATATATGGCAGTACATAATTAATTTCAGAGGGGAACAAACGCTTTTTTCTGCATAACTAACATGGCACGCAGACTTCCTTTAAGATCTTATTGAAGTGCTCAATGTAACGCACTGGAAAATGATAAATTTGCACCTGTGTCCTTCTTTTGTTTCATCCCGTTCATTCATTAGTAAAACAATATGCAAAAGTCCAAAGGCATAGCAAATGAAATGAGATTCGTTCAAGCACTTTCCCTCACACTCACCGATTAATGGCTCATCCAAATTTTTCTTTGCCCACTTGACAATGTTGTTGGTCTCGCTTATGGCAATTCCGCTTTCGCCGCAAGTATCGTGTACAACGATATCTGTAAATTGTAGGATAAAGCACAAATTAGCATATGTGCCTCCGGACAAATAATTACACAGGGAACACCTGATGGGTTTTAAGAGCCATTTTGAGATTGAGAATATTTATAAAATATCATGGCCGTGTTATTATTAGCTCGCTCTTGAAATTGAAACTCTTTTGTTTAGAATTCGGGAATGAGCAATTATTTGTTTCAAATCCGGGAAATTTTAAGTACTTGACAAAAAAATGGGAACAATAGGATAATGGAAATCAATTTATTATACCCAAAGCGAATTCCCCTGGCCATGATTTGTTGTTAATGATTTCAGCGGCCCATCTGACGGCGGCCAATTGTTGAAAAGCGTGGACATTTAAAGCTCCACAGAGTACTCGAGGAATATTCTTCGTCCTATTGGGTTGACTCACAGCTTGATGCAAATCAACTAAGACACCTGTTAGGGTTAAAGAAGATATTATTGCCGTTAAAATAACCTGTAAAATGGAATATACGTTTATGATTATACCTGATCTTTTATTTACTTTGCTTCATTGCACATATGTATACGAATCAGAGGCGTCTGCCCCTTTGGATTTTTAAATGTGTGTTGAATAAAACCCCAAAAAAAAAGTTAACACCACGGAGTTCATGACCGCTCCTGATAATTTGCATGGGATTTTGCGGTAGTTTTTTTTTTGCAACGTATATACATCAACCACAATGAGAGCACTCTCATCACACTTTTATATAAATCTCATTGTACGTGGTGGGTCCTTTGTTTACTGTAGCTGTAGTTAATTTTAATAATGGCAAACCTTTTTTTTTCTGAGGGTGCCTCCTACCTTTACACGCATTAAATTAAAATTCGTCCTACGATGTGGTTGTCTTTTCCCAAGTGTGCGTGATACAGCCTGAATCCTGTCATTCACTAGTACATACAAGTACAAAATGTTGGAGAAAAGTGAAACTTTCTTCATAAGAGTTAACTCATGGATCTACCAGCAAGATGCGTATCAAATTTACAGACCAAAAAGAAAACAACTTAGACGTCTAATCTATACAATAAGTTGCCAGAGACAGCATATTTGTCATTGGTTTATTCCCGCTGAGAATTTTTTTTTCTATCAATTTCATCTTCCTTCCCATGCTTTATATAGTTTGTATGTATGGTCAACAGTTTTTTGTAATAAAATCTCCTTTCATCGTCTTTTTAATAACTTCCATTTCCTCAATGCAGGGAACGAGAATCACCGGAGATCCTCAACGATCTGTATAACATAGCTTTCCCTGTCCATCTCATTCCGCTTTTGTCCAAATGATGTGAAAAAATAAATAAATAAAAAAGTTTGTTTTGGACATTTCTCTATTGAATGCTCCTCAACATCTTCATTATACTGCTTGATAGCCTCGCCGTAATGGTATAGAATTTACTAAACCATATTTTACCTGTAACACTTTTTTGTTACTTGAGAAATTGTGTTGACGGGAAAAAAAGAATACATTTGAAAAAAGTTGTTATCTCTCTACCCGTAAATAATTATATGAAGAAGTTCATATAGACCTTTACTTATATTTCCCTTCTTTAATTGTTTACATAGTTTTTTTTTATGGCAGACAAAATGAAAATATTTAGAGAAGAGCTCAAATTTTTTGGGAATTATCACTTACCCACAGTCGCACGCTGCTGATGAAGCACCTCAGTCGCGGATGAATCCCTGAGGAAACAACTCGCGAAGAGGGTGACAAGGAAAGTTGACAGTAGCATCTTCTTTATATCTTTGGCTTGTCACATCTGTAAAGGGAAAAAAACAAAACAAAAATTAAGGCACCGTATTGAATGGAATTTTATTGAATTATTGATAGTTACTCCAAATCAATTTCACAGTCCGTTAGAGTAGCACCAATTTAATTTCACAGAAAATCCTACATACTTTAATAACCTATCTTCTAACATTAAGGCACACTTTTCCCCCACCAAAAATAACACTTTTCCTGCGGTTTTTCTCTTTCCGTCTCCACCTTTTTTGGTAACCTTATTAAACGACAATTATTTGCTACATTGCTTCTCAACCCTTTGGAAAATTTCTCTCCCTCTGTATCTTCAATATTTCCCTGACATCTTCATTTTTCACTTGAAGTGGGGAGCACAGTCACAAAAGGGGGGAATAATTGTTAGGCAATTGCACGAGGAAAAAGTAAGGTGTGTCACTAGTACCTATCACCACCTCTGAATGGGTCTGTATTTTTGTTTTACATAATTATTTGACTCATTAAAATTCTGCGTCTTTAAAGGATTGAATTCTCTGTCGACACTATGAGCAGTGGGGAAGACACGTATGAGAATTAAATGAGTGGTAATAATGTAATAAAGTACCCGCCCTCGCAGGCTCTCTTATTTCACGTACTAAAACATGTGTAAATTACCTCCACTATTATTATTAGTGTTTACTCCTTTGACAGTTGTTAAATATGCATATTTATCTTTGATTTTGTTTTGTATTGTTTTTTCTTGTTGGAATTTCCCATGTGTTTTAACGAGAGTGCTGGACGTTTAACGAGCGAATCTTGTGGTGCCGTTTTTCCCTGAAGGTGATCAGCATAATAATGAATTACAGGATAGACTTCAAGTATGGATTTAACGGACGTAATTTCCTCCCCATTAATGCACTATTTATGATAGACAAATTCCATACGAAAATAGTTTTTTTTAATCTCCAAATTTAACCATTAATAGTTAGATTTACATAATTTTGTGCTCTAACCTGCTGTTACAATGCAATTATTATATACACAATATTCTATAGTCCATGCTGTACTTCGAAAACTATCCAGTAGGACTACAAAAGGTATTGCCTTTCATCCTTGAAATAATTTGCTCTTGATGGCACATGCACATAATGTCCAAAATTACGTTTTATAGCAAGAAATTGATCTTTTGTACATGTGATGAGAGGATCATATGTGGATTTAATATGAATACTGACAGATCCTAAGCCAGAGTTGCTTTTGCTCATAGTTTTCCCAAGATCCTCATGTCCGCACTCATACCTCATCTTTTGCGTGGGCATGCATGGGAAAGGGAAGATTTTGTTGCATTTATTTACTCATGTGAATTCATCCTTTAAGCTCATCTTTCTCCCTGTCAAGGACTTTTGTCTTAACCCCGCAACTATTACTATGGACGAAGAGGTGCGAATTTTTTTTTGATCCCCCCGTGGTAATAAAATATCTGACAGGCCCATAATTATGGTACAGAAAAGAAATAAATCTTTTCTCTTCTATTCAAAGTCATGAGGGGTAAAAATTTGGTGCGAGGGCAGGAATCATCATCACGTCCTTATTACTTCACTTTTGTTGATATTGGCTCCTTCTAAAAAGGATTCCAAAAGCAGAGACTGATGTAATATGGACCATAAACCTTTCCCTCAGATGGGATGGGGATTCATACAAAATGTAATCACTCATCCCTATAAATGTCAAGTCTGGAGCCACCAGGAGCTTTGACTTGTCAAAAGTTTCAAATCCCCAACAATTAATTACTTTAATTGTACCCCAGTAATTACTCCGCAAATTGAATATTCATAACCAATGCCCATCTTCTCTTTCCCAAGCCTGTGTTTGTAAGCCTCCCGGAAATTTTAAGCCTCTTTAGTCTAAAACTTGTAAACAGTTAGGAGGGTATGTGGACTTAGCCCGGAGATTGCGGTTTAGTGCATGTTATAATGTAATGCATCAATTGTGAAATCACAACCCATTTCTCTCGACAGAGTCAATCAAGTATAAATGTGTGTTGTACATAATTGTATGTTGAAATGAATAGTGAAGGGTTGGAAGGAAAAACTTGGGCTGTTGAAGCTCCTATTTTTTGAGTAAAGCATGAATTACAGCACCACCACAAATCCCACTGGCATTGACTCTGTGATGAGTGAAGCGGAGGAAAAGGCATTTTCCTCCGGACTTTTACTCTTGCCCTTTAAAAGCACACAGAAGTCAGAAGTGATGTAAATGAATTGTTTGTGAAACTAATGGAATGGATTAGGTCCAAGAGAGAGAGAGAGAGAGAGAGAAGAGGATTATTGCCGGAGACAATTTACGGCGTAACACTTGCCGTAAAACTTGTGTGTATACTTCCAATAAATCCCAGCAAAAGCTTGTATGGTTTTAAGCATGACTGAATTCTGTGATTCCGGTTCCAAGTGAGTGCAAAGACTTTATGCGTGCCCAGCAGTCAAATCCTGTCATTTCCTCCTCAATGCAGCTGTTAATTCTTCCTTTTTGGTCCTCTTTCTTTCATGCCCTTCTATTAGTTCTTATATGCAACGAGGTATAGGAAATACACTTAAAAAGGGAGGAAATTCACTTTCGGTTGATACTTAAAAATGTGAAGAGAGACGGAGGGAAAAAGAGAGGTGTAGACAGTATCTGTATCCTCTATTTAAGCTTCCAGTTCAGCAGCTTAGGAGTGGATTTGAACTTTTTTTTTTATTTAGAATTAGATATGGCAAAGTTGACCTTTTTAAAATCCCTTCCTTATATTATTCATGTTGCTGTACCATATTACACCCTCAAAAATTGTAGTTCCTCACGTACGGGGGGAAATTGCTGTATTTTTCTCCTTCTTTCAACGTATGTTTTCATGCCTTCAGTTCAAATGTTCACACAAATGTTCACCTGATTGGGTTTTTCTATGTAATATTTATTACTCCTACTGGGCATTTTTGTAAAATTACATAACGTGTGAGTTAAAAAAAATTACGGATAGGAGTCTCTTTATATGACCTCGTCTGTTTCATAAAAATCTCATTCTCTGACTTTTACCACACTGATGCTTTCAGAAAACGCTGGTGTAACCAGCAACCATACACAAGTGATGGGATGTGCATGTTTTTTTTTTTAATGAAATTTCTTTTACTACTATTTATGATTTTTTTAAAAGATAGACCTAAATTCATAGCCAGGAAGGGTATTACGTAAAATTCGAAAGAAAACAAACAACCCAGCTTTAATGTGAGGATATACTATATTCCAGTATAGACTGACATATGTAATGTACATAACTCCACATACACATATATGTACATATATATATATATATATATATATA
>JAQGBT010005632.1:0-13941 GCA_034698585.1 Disparrhopalites patrizii
AGAGAGAGAAAGAAATAGAAGAGAAAGAGAGAAGTGAGAGAGAGAGAGAGAGAGAGAGAGAGAAATAGAAGACAAAGAGAGAAGTTAGAGAGAGAAAAAGTGAAGTTAGAGAGAGAAAGAGAGAAGTGAGAGAGAAGAGAGAGAAAAAGTGAAGTTAGAGAGAGAAAGAGAGAAGTGAGAGAGAAGAGAGAGAAAGAGAGAAGTGAGAGAGAAGAGAGAGAAAGAGAGAATTGAGAGAGATAAAGAAGAAGAAACAAAGAGAAGTTACAGCAGAAGGGAGAGAAAGAAAGAATAAGAAGAGAAAAAAAAGAATGAGAAATGAGAAAGAGAGAAGAAAGTAGTGAGAGAGGGAAGAGAGAAAAAGAAAGAAAGAGAGTGAGAAAGAAGAGAGAAAGGAAGATTAGTGAGAGAGAGAGGACAGAGAGCAAGAAAGAGAAGAGAGAGAGAGCGAGTAGAGAGAAAGCGAGAAGAGAGAGAAAGAAGTAGTGAGATAGAAGAAAGAGAAAGGCGAAAGAAAGAAAGAGAGAAAAGGGGACAAGAAAAATAATAGGCAGTGCCAGACCCTTTTCAATTTGGGTCACCGACGTGGCTCTTCCCCACAACAAAAGACTCACACTCAAAAGGAATAACGCACCTAAACGTCATTGTGTGAGTGAAGCTGTCAAAGGGCTGACAGCATCTACGCATCTTCCTGTCATGATTTTTGTGACTTTTTCCGTATCATTTGTAAAGAGAAAATACCTGGAATGTCCAGAATTCTTAAAATTCCCTGTAAATGGTGTACACAGCTTTTGTAAAACCTGTAAACACCTACGTAAATGCATAAGTCGAACTTTGTAATATATAAATTTCAATTATTGGTTATAATTTCCTTCATTCCAATCCGTTTCGGTGGTTTCTGGTGGGCATTCTCGGATATTTTTATATGACTCTACGGACATTGGGGTCAATTGCAATCCAATTCCGGCTCTATAAAACTTTCACGAAGATTCCTTTAAATTCCTTTCTATATAAATTCTTCTCCCTTTCTATTTCTCTCGGCCTTTCTCAACTGCAGACAATGCAATTGGGACAATAGTATTAGAATGGTGGCCGGAGGAAAGTCCTTGAAAGCATCGCATCATGTGGGGAACTTGTGTAAGGGAATAATTCCAATAAAGCTCATCCTATTTTATTTATCTGTGCAATTAATGCCAAACACTCGCGAGGGCCTTGTGAATACATATATTACAAAGCCATCTTTCATTCACCTACAAATACCCTCTGTCTTCGCCCACATAAATTCTGCTGGCCCTTTTATTCCCGTATTGCTCTCCTTTCCTGTTAGTTCTCTATCTCGATTTTTTTCGTAGGGTTTCCTCTTACATTTGACTTTCTCTTTTCCTTCTACGTTTTCTTTACGCTATATTTTCCTATCTCTTCACGTTCGTGTTCGTCACATTTTCCCTTTCTTTCATATTCTCTCCATCTCACCGTCTTCTCCCGCACTTTTTCTTTCTCTCATAATTCACGTTTTGCTCTCTTTGACAGTTTTTCTAGCCATATTGTATTCGTTTTATACAAATGTATATGTTTGTTCTGCACTTCATGTATCTTCTTCGAATGCTTTCATTTCCTTGCTTCGTATAATTTTTTTCTCGTACTCTATTTTTGTCTGGGTTTCCTATTCTTTCTCTATTTTTTCTGATTTTCCTTTTCTATCTGTATTTTTTGTCTGATTGTCTTTCTGGTGTGATTTTGTTTTTCTTTCTCTTTTTTTGTCTGTCTTTTTGGTCTGATTTTCTTTTTTTCCCCCCTACTTTTTGTATGAATTTCTTGCTGGTCTGATTTTTATCTCTATTTGTTGTCTAGGTTTCTTTCTGGTATGATTTTGTTTCTACTCTCTATACCTACTACATTTCTTGTTGTGTGATTGTCTCTGTCTGTCTGCTTCTTTTGTTTTTTCGTTCTGTTTCTGTCGTTTTCGTTTGATGTTCTTTATTTGTTTTTCATACATATGCTGTCTTTTTTGTCTCCTTTTTGTTTATCTCTATTTGTGCTCTAATTTTCTTCCCTTTTCTGTCTGGGTTTCTTCGGATATCCCGTATTTGTCTCATATTTCTTCTTCTCATACGTTTCGAAATTTATCCGTCACAACTCCTTTTTCAGTCTTTCTCTTTCTTTTTAATGTACCCTTCTATGCACCTCTAGTTTCTATTTTCCGTTTTTATCCAATCCACTCTCTTCAGTTGTGTCAATTTATTTTATCCTATTTTTCTCACTCTTCCTCATTTTGGCCTTTTTTTACCAAGTGCTTTTCTGTCTCTGCAATTCGCTTTTTGAGGAATTCTAGTAGTTCTTTTATCAGTTCACATTTTTGTATTTTGGAGTATTTCAGTATTTATCTTTCACATTTTAATGAATTCTACTATTTCCCTTTCTCTTTCGCCATAGGCTGCCTTTTCGTTGTCCATAGGCTGCCCTTTCTATTGCCGTTCTTTCTTTCTCCTGTAATTCTCTTTTCACCATTTCGTATTTCCCGATTTTCTCTCTTTCCACTTTTCCTTACTCTCTCTCTCTCTCTCTGATTCTTCTTTGTTTGAACCTCTCATTTCCATTTTGTTTCATCTCTTTGGCTGCATTACCTTTCTCCCCAGGAGTTCAGATCTCTTTATCACTCTCAACATAATTTTTGTTACACAACCTGGAAACAATTTATGAGTAGAAAACAAGGTTTGAGCCGAATCTCTCTGGCCATGTTTTTGCATATTGCATCCTAGTAATGATAATAACGTTGGGAGAATGTGCTCCACTTTACCTAACCTTCCACCCATCTTTGGGTCTTCCTAATTTGACATGAATGTAATATAATTACTAATCCTTTCATACAAGAAGATCTTCCGTATGCCTGGGAGTCTCTAGTACATACCAAATATTTGAGGTTTTCCATTCACGGAAATTAAGTAGGAAAGAGAAAGAGAGAAAGGGAACTTTGTAATGGTCGCTCTTTCTCTCTCTCTCTCTCTCTGCCTTTTACGTTGATTTGCGTCGGAATAACTCTTTGAAACAGGCTTGTCTTTGCGCTTTCATGGCTTTGCGTTGTGAAAATTCCCACTGCTCATTCTTCTTTCAAGTTGCCGGCCTAATCTGAATATCTTCCATGCGTACACCCATTGCATTTGTGAGCCCAAAACCCAATCACTTTGGAATTTCTTCCTCTGCGGATTGTACCAGAATTTTGCTGGGCAAAAACAAGGATTTTTCAGGTGGATAAAAATTCTCCTGGGCAGATCTTGTACTACATTTTCTCCTGGGAAAATCTTGTACTACCGAAAACATTTTCTCCCGTGCAGATCTTGTACTGAAAATTTTCTCCAGGACATCAACCGCCTATGAAATTGTCCTTGGACACATTTCGGCTTCATTGTAATTTATATTTGTCCGTATTCCATGTAATTATATGAGTTCTTCTCTTACCCAAAGAAACTTTCTCCTGTCCCGCAATCTGTGAAGGATCTGATTTGAAGAGAAACTGACGGGTGCTTCTGCTGGAGGATAACCAAGGGTTGTTTCAATTTCGTCCGTAAATGCATACACGAATAAAATTTTGAATCTCCTGACTTCCCCACTAAATTTTGTCTCTATCTCTACATGGACTCCGCTGGAAAACTTTATTTGAGGGGGCTGGAAGTTTTTGGGAGAAGTTTCGTTCATATTCCTCACATTGGATAAAAGCATTTCGTCATAGAGACACTTTCTCAGTCTCTTATATTCCCGTTGAAGGCGTAGAGCAGTAAAAGGGAAGAGCTTGTATCTTTTGTCTTCTTGTTAGATTCCCTTTCAACCAAATGTACCACATTTGCCCCGCGTGGGCGAGTGTTACTTTCTAATAACTTTTAGTCCTAACCGTCCTTCCTGGTCGTGATATGGCGTGGGTATTTTTTAAAGCCCTTCTTCTTTCTCTGTAGCATTTTGCGCTCGTTTCTGGTGTTTCTTTTGTATTCTTCCTTCTTTTGCCGTTTTTTATTTTTCTATTTATTTTGCGAGCTTTCACAGTTTTCTAATTACTCCCTCTGGCTTGATCCTTCTTTTATTTTTCCTTTAGTGCCTTTAGAGTTATTGTTTTGTCCTTTCCCTCTGTTTTTTTGTTTATGCTCATTTTCGTTGTTGTCTCCCGACAGAAGGACGCTTCCCGCTTACAAATTTTCTTTATTTTGTTTGTTTTTCTGCTTTTGCTATCCTTTTTATACGTGCTTTCAAGTTTGAATATGTTCTTATTATTTTCTTAGTATTACGTTTTTGAGTTTCTAATTATTGCTAGTTTTTTGAATTTCTTGTCACTCTTTCATTCCGCGGTAATGTTGGCGGTTTTATTGCTATTTTGTTGCTTTCTCAGTTGTAGCGTTATTCTGTTGTTTTCTCGGCTTTATTGGTAGTTTGCAGATTTGATTTTTGACTTTTTGGTGTCATTGTTGATTTTTTGGTTATCTTGGTATTTTGCTAATGGTTTGATTTTTTGGTGTCATTGCTGATTTTTTGGTTATTTTGGCATTTTACTGGCTTTATTATTGTTTTCTCGGTGTCATTGTTGATTTTTTGGTTTTTGATTCAACCCATTTAATATTGCGTTGGTCCTTGGTCCCCTCTTTTTTGGACGGTGGGTAAAATTATTTCCTGGCCTTCTTCAAGATTCACCAATGCTAGCCATCCCGTTTCGCGTTTTGCGTATGTATCTATACATATATGCATGTAACATATGTATGTATGTACCTATATGTATATATGTACATATGTAAGCCAAGGGAAAGCGTTTGGCGAAAAGTTTTTGGAGAAAGTCCTCGGAGCTATCTTTCCTTGTGGAAGCAGCTATATGATGAGGAAGGTACATAATTCCCGGGGAAAACCAGGAGGATTTTACGGGTGGCAATTCCCCACGTGTCAAACTTAAGTCTCTTACGGTTTCCTTGTGGCCATCTCAATACCTGCTGCCTTCCGGGGAAAAGTTGAGCTTTCTCTTTTCCTCTTGAGCTTTATGTGTTTCGTATGACTCTGCCGGGGCCTAAAGAGGAAATCACTCTCTTCTCACAGATTTGATCTCCTTTCCTCTTTACACTTCTCAAGCTGGATTAGTTGCCAACTTTTTTTTTTTTTTGAGGGGAGAATTAACACGTGGAGGACTTTTTGGGGGATTTCTTTCCCACCAGAAAAATATTGCAAAATTTGATTGAACTATATCGTTTTAGGGGTGGTAAAATCAATAAATTTATTTTTCATAGGAACTATAGAAATGTATAGCAGGTGCCAATGTTGTGATAGGAGTATTTGTTTATACATTGAAGGATTGTTATCCATCCCGGTTGTTTCGCTTCGGAGGCCACACAAGAATTCCCCGGGACTTTTGTGACATTATACTGGATCATATTTCTGACATGGCTGGAACGGATTCCTTATCTCCTCGCTCTGTGGGTTTTGCTTGGAATTATGAATACAAATATCATTTTGACACATACCGGATTACGTTCATTTTGTAACGGATATTTTCATTCCTTTAAAGTGCCGATTCTTCTCTGCGTTTTGGAGTTTGGTAAATCCCACCAAATCAATCCTGAATTAAATCATCCTGAATTGTAAAATTATTGTATTTTGTTATCATAAAAGAGGAGCTCAAATGCACCGTTTTATTTCATATTCGATCAAGAAGTATTTTTTTAAATGGCTTGTATTCAATTAATTGAACAATGAAAATTCGTGGATCCTAAATCTACTGTATTAATAAAATTAATATCGTAATAATTGACAGTTTTCAACATATATAGACATAAATATTTTTCAATCTGTATAAATTTTTCAGTATAAATGAATTTTTCAATACAGATAATTTTTTCAATATAGATACATTTTTCAATACATATATATATATATATACATATATATATATATATATATATATATATATATATTTAAATTAAATTAATTTAAATCTCACTTTATCTTTAATTTAAATGAATTCGCAATAAACTTGGGCTCACGACTTTACATCATTTTGTGGGAGCTACACGTGAACGAAAATTTAGCAAATCATTTTTGAACTTCATTTAAAAAACGAGCCAAAACCATCTTAATTCAACAAATAATTTTTGATCGGTTTCGCAATGAAATTATACATAAAAATATTTTAATATATTTTATGATGCTCTGTATACACTTGTATTGGAATTACTTACATTTCTGGATTAATTTCTATCTATTATTTTTGCAAGTATATATGCTTGCAGAGGAAGTCTGCTAAAAATGTGGATGAACTTAGCCCAAATTGTATCCATAACAATTTTTTATGCAGCAAAAGAGAAAGTAAGAGTAAAAAAAGGATGCGTAGCCTTCGGCGGAAGTGTGACACATCTAATAATTATGAGTGTATGCACGTGCCCCTAATATGCATATGTATAAGTACACCTATATATATATGTACTTATATTGATATATACAAGGACATAGATGGGAAACTTGATTTTTCTATTCCCGTTCATCTCTTATTTCCAAGCCTCCCCGTCCCTTCTTGACTCTGAGAACTTCCCTCGGAGATTTTCTCCACACAAGTTACGATACAAGAATCGCCAATTGCCTCCAAGCAAAATACGTCTTTCTCTTCTCGTTTCTCTTTCCTATCTCCACTCTTCTTGTCTCCAAATTTACAAACTGAAGTAACCCAAAAAACTTGGGGGCATTTGCATCCCTCTGTCTCTTTCCCGACAAAAAATTGGCCTGGTAGTAAAACTGAAGGAAGAAACTTGGTTCAATCATAAAACGTCCTTGTCGTGTTCCGCCAGGATGCTTGTGTAGTCAGAATTACTTGTTTCGAGGGCCATACTTTGTTTTCTATCCTTTGTTAGCTCTACAAGTTTTTTTTTATAAACTCGTTTATTGTCGGCATTGAGTTCTTATTTTTTAATTTGAGGCTTGCTTTTTGAAGTTATATTTTTCATATCTCTATTCAAAGAATCTACAATTGCATTTTTCATTAATCTACGTCAAGACAGCTGCTTTCTCCGGTTAATCTTTATCTACTGCTCTTTCTACTATTTATTTTGACTAGGTAATTGGTGGCTTCAGTGGATTTTCATCTACTGTTTTCTCCTGTAGATATTGAATTATATTTCTTTCTCCGTTTATTTTTTTCTTACTGCCTTATTTGGTTGGTTTTATGTACTGCTTTTTCCAGGCTGGTTGTTTCTACTGCTTTCTCCAGCTTGTTTTTACTATTGTTTTCTCCTGCTGAATTTTTATTATTGCTTTTTCCGATTGGCTCCTTTTTTGGTTTCTTCTGCTGATGTTTTCTATTGATTTCTATTGCAGGTTATGTTCTGTTGCTAGTTTTGTTCTATTGCTTTCTCTGTCTGACTTTTTTGTTTGATTTTTCTTACTATAGTTTTTTCTTTTGATTTTTCTTACTACATATAGTTTTTTCTTTGGATTTTTCTTACTATAGTTTTTTCAAGTTACAAGTTTTCGAGTTTCTAGTTACAGGTTTTTTCTATTGCTTTCTCTTGCTGGCTTTTTTCGTGTGATTTTTCTTACTGGCTTTTTTCGTTTAATTTTTCTTACTGGTTTTCTCTTTTGATTTTTCTTACTGGTTTTCTCTTTTGATTTTTCTTACTGGTTTTCTCTTTTGATTTTTCTTACTGGTTTTTTCTTATTATTTTTCTTACTGGTTTTTTCTTATTATTTTTCTTATTGGGTTTTTCTTTCGAATTTTCGTACTGGTTTTTTCTTTTGCATTCTCTTGCTGGTCTTTTGCTACATATTATCTTGCCTTGTTGGTTTTTATTCTATTCTCCAGTTTTGTTTTTTTACACCTCTTGCATCTGTTTACATCTCTTGTGGGTTTTTATATTTCTTTCTCCTGCTTGTGTTCTCTGTATGTTTTTTTAATTATTTATTTCTAGTCCTTTTAATATTGTTTTTATCGTTCTTTTAATATTGGTTATTTTCTCGAGATTTCACTGCTGATACTTTAATTTTTATTTCTTGTTGATATTATTTTTATTACTACATATATCCTTTTGGTTTTTCCGTGTGGCTCGATATCTTGTTAAATCTTCTCTGTTGCATTTTGTATTTTATGCTTATTTTGTATTAGTTTTGTCAAATTATTTGTAAGCCGTCTCCTGGGTTTTCTTAGTAGCTATTTTGTTTCCATGTGACATGTGTGAATACCTTTTATTCGCGCATTTAATGCATTCCATAGTCCATGGAAAACTTGTACGAAACGATGCATCTGAAGCTTAAGGAATCAGAGTATAGAAATACTAAAAACAACTGGGGCTAATACATGTGTTTTTGTCATATGGCCATGTATCTTACATACAAGGAACTCTCCCAACAATATAAGAGCAAATACCTCCAAGAATGGGGAAAATGTGGTGAAAGGTTGGTGAGGTTGATTTACGAACTACGTTGTAAATCATCAGGTGCTGGCCCATTTTTCAACCCCTCCATGTTATTTAAGGCCGACAAGAGTAACAAGAAATTCTTTGGCCGTACTTTCTCCAAGCTTGTACTACAGGAGATATTTATCACCTTGGAATTAGTTGGGGTTTCAACTGGAAAAGAAAAGAAGAAAAACTCCAGAAATAATTTACCGTTTTTAAAAGTTCCCTGCGGCTTTTTGGAAGAAATGTACGGGACTCAAGACACCGGAGAAAATTAATTACTACAAATATTTCTCGTATATAAAGGAAAAAAATTTGTTCGGCCATGTTGAATTTTTTAGGATTTTTGCTTAATTTAAGAACTAAATTCCTTGCACATTTAAGGTTAAATAAGCATTTGAAATTTTTTTCTGGGATTAAAAAATAATTTGAATACTATTATCATTTTTTGCAAAAATGCATTCTTATAGGAAATTCTCCCAGTGAAATATAGTTAAGAAGGCTAATAAATGCTTGTAACAAATCCGGAGCAAAAAATGCAATAATGGAGATGCATAGAAATGTTCAAGGAAGGATCAGGAAATGCTGAAGTAAAGGGTAAAGAATAGTACTTAAAAAAAGAATCTGACGAAGGAAGCTGATAAAAGGTTTACGAGGGTGAAAGTCAGAAAAAGGTGGGGAGAAAAGAAATAGAAAATTAAAAGGGACCGAAGCCTTCCCCTCATAAATCATGCAGCGTGACTTTAATTGACGGAGGAATGCAATAAAAGGTAATAATAATTCTACTTCTGCCAGCTCATGAATTATTACATGTGCAAAACCCCAGCCATTGTGAGTGGTGAAAGCAGGAAAACCCCGTCTATGAGATCATGTGTAAGCCCGAGAGAATAAAGAGACAAAAAAGAGGTGAAAGCAAATGGGAGAAAACCAAAGGGACAAACTGGAAGAATAGTATGAAACGAAAATCTGTTTTATAAGCCTGGTAAAAGGAGTTGCGAAAGAAATCATAGAAAATATTTCCAGGTAAAATACTAACGCTATTTTCTGCAAGGAAAACTCTCGCCCAACAAGATAAAAATTACAACAGAAGCGAACAAGCA
Organism: Disparrhopalites patrizii; assembly: GCA_034698585.1. Classification (NCBI taxonomy): domain Eukaryota; kingdom Metazoa; phylum Arthropoda; class Collembola; order Symphypleona; family Sminthuridae; genus Disparrhopalites; species Disparrhopalites patrizii. The sequence continues at coordinate 9,509 of JAQGBT010005632.1, forward strand.
TAAAAACGAAAATGCAAAAGTTGGTCAGTTACCCTGAAACGAAATTATAAATAGCCAGGAAGGAGACGGCATCAACAAATAGGAAACTAGGATGCAAGACATACAAAAGAAAGCAGTGAAAATTAACTAATTAAGAAAGGAAATTCAAAAATGTAAATTCAAATGCAGGTACAAGTGAAAAGCCAACATTTTTTTATAGAAGAAGGAAAACTAATAAAAGGAAGCCGCAGGAAACGGTGTAAGTGCAAGAAAATTATGCAAAAAATTAAAAGTGAAAAAGAGAAAAAGAGAAAGCAGTGAACAAACCGAAAATAGGTAAGCGAATGCAAAAATGAAGCAACAACTGACACCAGCAAATGTTTCATAAAACAAAGCAAATAAATAAAAGGAAAACAAGAGAAAGCAGTGGCAGCGAAAGCTAATGGACAGCAAAATAAAACCTAAAAAACAGAGCAAGAAACAGTATTAAAATTGTCAAAAATAAGAAAATAAACGAACAATTAGATAAAATGAGAAGTGAAATCACTAAACGTTTCATAACAAAACAAAACAATAAATACAATAGAAACAACATAAACAAAGCAAGGAATTACAAATGGAAACACCGAAAAATGTAAAAGACAAAAGCAAGCAATTAAACGCGAAAACCGAAGCCAGCAAAAGCAGTTAATAATTGCAAAATTATTAACCAATGATTATTAGTATTAGATTTATTGGATTTATATTATTAAAATTAGTGGATTATTATTATTATTAGAATTATTGTATTATTATTGTTATTAACGTTATTGTATTATTATTGTTATTAACGTTATTGGACTATTATGATTAAAATTAGTGGATTATTATTATTAGAATTATTGGATTATTATTATTAAAATTAGTGGATTATTATTATTAGAATTATTGGATTATTATTATTAAAATTAGTGGATTATTATTTATTATTATTAAAATTAGTGGATTATTATTTATTATTATTAACATTAATGGATTATTATTAATAAAATTAGTGAATTATTACTATCTACTTTATTGGATTATTTTTACTAAAATTAGTAGATTATTATTAACTGTATTGGATTATTATCATGAAATTGTTACAATTATTATTATTATTAGAATTATTATTGGAATTATTTAACCAAAACCGAACATGATTAAAAGATCAAATAAGTAGAAACTATATATTTCCCCAATCCAAAGAAAATTATTCCAGCAACAACAAGGAACTGCCAAGAAAAATCAAGAAGGACAAGAGAATCCCAAATAAAAGATGTAAAAATGGTAAAAAAAACAACAATAAAAAATAGGCAAGATTAAAAAGAAATAGTTTCAAAGGCGGAGAAAGTGGACAAAGAAAAAGGGAAAAATGTGTAAAAAAGTAGACCAAATCGAGAGACGGTGAAAGTGAAAGAAGGAAAATCTTGCCTAAATGAAAGTATAGTTGAAGTGAAAGATAAATGGAGAGGAGAAAAGAATCCGGGACAAATAAATGTCTACACGATTGGCAAAAGCGTATTTATATAGGTAAGTACATGTACATATCTGTGTATATATAATGCAGTGCTTTGGACCAAGAGAGAGATGCTAAAATTCCCTTGTTGATTTGCCCGTCATTGACGGCAGGAGCGGAAAGGGCTTTTTCCCCTTTTTTGGTGAAAGGATAGGGAAAACAACACAGGAATGCTTTCATGGCTGATTAAACCCATGGCGTGCCTTTGGTGGTGGCAGGGAGCGGTCACATGCAATAATTAACTCTAATGAGATCCGTTATTTGCTCTTTGTCTCCATGTAAGCAACCCCATGGAATTTCATGGGATTTCCCATCCTCGGCCTATGCATGTTTTTTTTTACTTGTCCCTTCTTTATATTTCATCAATTAGCCAGGGAAGGTAGTATTTATAGTCCAGCTGTTGCTGTGTACATATTTGGGAGTGATAATTTCTCTATATACCAATCAGGACCTGTTGTAACATTGGACAAGCTTTTACTTTTCTCATTTTGTAATCCTGGATTGTCTGGATACTTTTTACTCCTGAATCGTCGACTTTCACCGGGAATTATTTTCTAAACCGGGCAATAAAACTGTTGGATGTCCTGAAAAAATCAATAGAACGAACAATTTAGGTGATTTTACATTTACCCAACTTTACTAATATCAACAATATACATGTACTTATACCAGCAGGATTCAGGGCAGATAAAAAAAATTTTAGTGCAATTACGAAGCAAAAAAAACAAATTAAAAAAATAAAAGGTTAACAGCAAAAAATAAAATATTTCTGGTACTTAAGTGCTCCATCCTAAAAATCCATTAATATCAAAAACTTTTATCGTGAAGGTCATTAATCCTTTTACTATGTTTTTTACAAGAATTGTCTCACCACAAAAAAAAGGAATTAACACGAAATAGGCTACGACGGGTTCAACAGGCCAAGGAAAACGTAGGGACAAAAGCTAGCAAAAACATCCTGGGGAAAGCGAAATGTGTGGTGAAAAGTGTTGTAAAAGTGGTACAAGATAATAGAGAGAAAAAATGAGTACAAAAAATCAAAATCTCTTTGGGAAAGAAGAGTGTTTTAAAAGGGAACACTCAAGATTTACTCACGCTGTCTCACTCTTGACGACCGAACAGTAGCATGACCTCCTAACTTTTAACCTCAATGATCTTTTCTTCTGGTATTTCCTGTATTTTTTTTATTTCTCTATACACAACAAAAACTGACGAAAAGAACATACTTTCATAAAGACGGGTCTCTCTATTTTTTCAGTTGTTCCAGACAGTTGAAAAGGATGAGGACGGAGTGCGAGTTTGGTGAAAGAGTGAAAAGAGTGGAATGCCGTAATTGCAAAAATGACTACACGCTTGAGAAAATTTTAGAAAGAGGAGGATCGGACAAGTCAAATGAGGAAATAAAGCATTGTGTGTACGACGCTTTCATCCTCCCCGAAGGATATAGAGAAAGTAGAAAAATGTGAACATTTTCCTATCTTTTTGTTACTTATCTTTTCACTGTCTTCTCTCTCTCTCTATTTTCTCTTTTCTCGATTTTCTTACTTTCACTATTTTCTCCCTATTTTCTCACTTTATCTATTTTCTATCTTTCTCTGTGTTCTTTTTTCACATTTGTCTCATTTTCTCTATTTTCTCTCTTTCACTATTTCCTCTCTCTCTCTTTCTTTTTTCACATTTGTCTCATTTTCTCTCTTTCTCATCTTTCTCTATCTTCTTTATTATCTTTTTTCACATTTGTCTCATTTTCACTTCTTTCTCTATTTTCTCTATTATGTTTGTTCACATTTTTCCAATTTTCTCTCTTTCTCAATTTTCGCTATTATCTTTTTTCACATTTTTCTCATTTTCTCTCTTTCTCTATTTTCTCTATTATCTTTGTTCACTTTTTTCTCATTTTCTCTATTTTCTCTCGTTCTCCATTTTCTCTTTCTCTATTTTATTTGCTTGATCTTTCAAAATATGTCCCTTTCTCCTTATTTCTCTTTCTCTGAATCTTCCCCATTTGTAATACGTTAATTTTTCTGTCTCTTTCCCTCATTCTTTCCCAGAGACTTTCTCTCTCACTTTCTCTCTTGATGTGTGAATGCGTTTATGGCCACCACCCACAGTATAAATTTTACTGAAAAAAGTATCCAGCCATGTTTCCGTCATGTTTCCAGCCAAATAATATCTTTTATGAAGAAAGAAAGACGTCTCGTGCGAAATGAAATAGATACGAGGGACATAAAATGTGGTAAAAGTACGCCTTTGTAATTATTTTGGATTTGATGCTTGTTTTCTTGTTGTATACTTTAATTCGTTTGCTTTATATTTTTGATATGGAATAATACTGTGTATTCATGTGTATCCGCGAATGATGATTTCCCCTTCCCGTAAAGCTCTCAACGGCATTTTAGCTACTGGTATTTCCAAGATTCTGAAAAGACTGTCCTCAAAAGTATTTTTCTGGTTTTGCCTTTTATCGTGGCGAACTTTGACGGTGACCTCAAGTGTGAATGGCCAGACAAACATTTATCGAGTGTCTTTATGGAACGTCGTGAGCAACTTATGTCACAATAAAAAATCCTTTTACTTCCTTATACTCTTTCTATCCTTTGTATTAGGTGCCCTTTTGCCTTTCTTCTCCCGTTGTTTTCACTTTCGTTCCCACAAAAAAGGGATTCTTTCAATTGTAAGAAATCTTCCGAAGCATTCCTCAAGTCTGATGAGATTGAAAAGAATTTTATGTTCTTCTCTCTCTTTCTCTCTCTCTCTTTCTCTTTCACTCTCTTTATCTCTCTTTCTCTTTCTCTTTCACTCTCTTTATCTTTCTCTTTCACTCTCTTTATCTCTCTTTCTCTTTCTCTTTCACTCTCTTTATCTCTCTTTCTCTTTCTCTTTCACTCTCTTTATCTCTCTTTCTCTTTCTCTTTCA
>JAQGBT010005633.1:0-13940 GCA_034698585.1 Disparrhopalites patrizii
TCATTCCACATACGTGTCATGATGTGAAGGATGACAAGGGAGTAATCACGTAAATGATCACTACCTTATAATATTTCTGCCACACATGACCACGTTTTATGGCCTGTGGTTCGTAAGAACGCGGAGTTGCTCAGTCGTTATTGGCTATATAGACATATTTATTAACATAAGGATGGTATACGCTAACATATACCAATCCCAATAGTTTTCCGTGGATTGTGAAGCGTCTGTCTATAAGGGATAATACATATTAGAATGAACGAATATAATGAAGGAAAGTTTTGTAATAATTATGTATGTGCACTTACGTGAGCTTACGATTTGTCATATTTAGCAATAAAATAATGAATCTCCATGCTAGACACGTGTATCAAAAATCATTTTTGCTTGTACGGAACATTTATTTAATTTAAAGAAAAGTCATGAAACGAAAAAGGAACCAAACAAAGTTCGGACACAATTGTTTATACAGCAAATTGGCTTTGCCCTCAAGTTGCTGGATTAACTATAATAAGATTTTCTATATCATAAATCATAACGTATAATTAATTATACATACATATATAGATATAGATGCTAACATAATGTATACTTCAACATCCTTCAAATGTATCTGAAAATTAATTTTCAAAATTAATTTTTTTTCACCTATTATCGAATAAAACGGTATGGAGCTGTGAATAAATGTGAACAAGGAGTTTTTATAATTAGGTATATTATTTTATTTTGTGATTATTATTGTAAGGAGGTGCTTGTGTTCATTGATAGATTCTATATATGTACCCTTGAGCGCAACTCATCTTTGTCCTTTTCTTCTATTAATATATATACATTTAAGTAAATGTGCATTTAAAATCTGTATGACCGATCCTAAAATAAAAAATGCTGCACATTGTGACTTGAAACACTCAATATGTGGCTTACATTTAACAAGGGCGGACAAGACAATATTATTTATAATATTGTTTAAATGACGAGAATTTTTTTTAAACAATGTGCGTATGCGTGCATAGTATTCGACTTTTTTTTTTTTTTTTTTACTATAGTAGTAACAGTAACTGTTGACGTCCGGTTCATCAATCATAGATAAAATTAGGGTTCTACTTGACGTCTACAATACGACCCATTAGCAAGAATACGAATGACACGTGCTGTACGAATAAACAAGTGTTGTATCTCCATAATGTTGGATAAACGCTAGTTAGTTACATAATTTAATACACTTATTTGTTTCGTGTACAATTGCATTACCAAAAATTACATATCGTCGTTTAAGTATCAAAACTGACCAAGTCCTGTAAACCCTATGTACGATAGTCAACTTTGACACGCGACGATATGTACCTATTATTTTGGTGCATGTGTGCAAATACAAGAACAATAGGTTAAATATCTCCAGGTAAACAAATAAAATCATACATATCGTCGTTTAAGTATCAAAACGGTATATCTATAACAGAATCAAATGTGAGTCCATCCGAAGCGACATTTGGACATCATCAATCTAGCAATAAATATTTATACACGTTAAGGAGGTAGATAAGGATTATGGTTATCCCCAGCTGAATGCTTTGTACATGAAAATATGTATATTCGAATTTCAAGGGCTGTGGGACAAAACGGATCACGTCCAATTTTTTGTGATTGTTTGTAGTCTTTTGTTCTCGCTAACATGAGTGAGCCTGGCGGGGCCCTTGAGATATCGTGAAAGCCTAAGGGGGAAGGAACTGAATTGAGAAAAATGTTTAAACATAATATTATTAATATTTTGTTTATATTAGAAATCTATAGTAGAACACAGAGAATAAAAATTCTAGGAAAGTTCTAGGAAATTATTTTATTCTAGGAAAGAATAAAATTCTCTTTGGGATTGTACATAAGTACATATATCGTCTACTGCCAGAGTCCATTTATGTATTTAAAAAGCGGATTTAAACTCATTTATCTCTATGCTCTTCATGTATAAAGTGTAGCTCACTAATCACTATAATTACCCCAAGCCGTTCTTTGCTCCTCTTTTCCCAGTAAATTGCGTCGTTCCTAGAGAAATCCAATCCAAAAAATGTCACCTGCTCTTGCTAATCCATCTTGCCAGTTTTTGAGACTAACCAAGCGTTAATCCAGGACGTTTCCCTCTCCAGGGAGATTATGTATCTATGATAATATTTTGCCATGCCCCTGCCTTTTCGTATACTCAAGCCTTGACCCGATATTGTGCTCATACCGGATGACGACATCACGAGGTTTTGCTGATTTTGATGTTTCATGTGCTGTCGTTGCAGGATTGCACTATTATGAGATTGAATAAATACCGAGATAGGCTAGTGTGCAAGGGGAATTACACAATTGCCAGGTTCGAGACTTTCCTCGTCGAACCGTCGCTTTTTGAATATAGTTTTAATTGATAACTTTGTTGATAACTTTTAATTGATTTAGTCGTGTTGAAAATTGTCTCACTTTTCCCCGAACGTGAAAAATGTTCAAATCAATCCTTTGTTTGTTTTTGAGCTTGAAGTTGGTCACGGGGGAATTTTTGGGTATATACACATTTAATAATAATTGATTTTGAAAAATTTGTAAATATGCATATGGAAAAATAAAAAAATAAAAATATTTCGCAGCTTACCCCGATTGCACGCTGCGCTTGCGGAGCCCGAAAGCGCACCTGCCGATCGTGTTTAATGGAAGGAGGATTATTCCCTTTGAGGAGGACCCGGACGGTGGCTGGAGGTATGTCTTGCCACGGGATGAGACCTTTACCTTCATGTGCACTGGAAGGAATAATACATTCACTTATTTTGGCCAGAGAGAACTCACGGCTTCTTGTGATGAACATGGGCTGATTCAGGTCATTTTTTATTCATTTATTTTTTGTCTTCTTACAATTAGTTTTTAGTTAGGTTTCGAGACATTTCTATGAAATTTGTCACGTTAAATATGCATATGGAAAGGCTTTTCAATCGATGGGAATGAAAGCCTTATTATTTTTCTAAATCACAAAATTGGAGCGTGCAAAATTTTGGCGAATACATTTTATACACATTTTTGAATGAAAATGTTTCAATGTTCCACCCATATTTCAATCTTGAATCTTGAATATTTTTTTTTTTTTAATTTTGAACAGAATTTATAGCACCTTTATTTGAGCAGAATTTCTTTATAAAATTTATGCCTACACACAATTTTGCTAGAAATTTATACCCTTGAGGAGAAGACAGTTTGGATAGAAAATACAATGTTTGAAAAGAAAGCACGAATAGTTTTACAAAATTTTATTATTTGCGCAAACAGTTTAATTATGCAATAATAAATTTTGGACGGAAATCTGTTTTAAAATTGAGTAGCAGTTTGTGCAATTTTTGCAAAAGCACATATGTTTAAAGAACTTTTTAAAATAATTAACTTTTGATTCGAAATTGCTTCAAATTTTGATTGCAAATCAATTACGAATGCAAACTAGTACGAAATACTGCACAAAATTTCCAAAGAAAAGTACGGCCAATTGATATCGTCCGTGTCGAATTTTAAAATAAAAAATGCATACTTTCTAATGATTTGTGCAAGCTTGGATTAAAAATAATTACTTTTGAATCAAAATCAGTTAATTTAAAGCACAGAAGCACAGCTTTGCACAGCGTTTTAAATCCGTACGAGTGGATGAGTACTTATAGCCGAGTTTAAATACAGCGGAGTCTCTATATAAAAACTCTGAAGGGAAGAGCGAAAAATATTCGGCTAAAAACATTGATGGCTAAAAAAAATGTTGTTACAGAGAAATGTTGTTATATAAAGAGACTTGTGATTTAGAGATTCCACTGTACATGTTTCTAACTGACTATTAAGCTTCTTATATTGACTTAATAAAACAATTAATGAATATTAATAAGTATTTAATCTTCATACAGACAGCTTTCGGAGAGTTTTCTTCAGAAGTGCTGTCGTGCTCCGTGGCCGTGACGGAATCCATTGAAAAAGTGGGGACGTGCATTGACAACAAATTCTCCTCCATCCACATTCAACTTGATGGGTAAATGCGTTTCCTCACACAAGCAAAATTCCATACAAAGTCAATTTGGACGAGGCGATAGTGAAACTTTCAAATTAATTAATAACGTGATACATTATTAATTATTATGACAAAAAAATAAAAACACAGCCAGCCTTTCATCGTCGTGTGTCATGACGAGTCCCGCTCGGAGACTCACTACACCTTCAATTACATCGATGGCCCAAATCTCCAGTTTTCCGAGTCCATCAATCGGCCCAGTTTCAAGGAAGGCGGATTCTACCCCATCATTGACACGGACCAATGTTACAAGCAAGTGGAGCAACTGGAGACCGTAGCTCAAATTGTAATTCCAACCACTTTTTTTTGCACAAACCATTGTGCCATGCATTTTTTGTGCCAAAATCTCGTGCATTTCAAAACAAAAAGCAGGATGTAGACAAATGCAGATATATATGTATAGATATAGATATGTATAGGCAGACAAGGGCATATGATACTTCTGTTGTTGCTATTCGCTAGCTCGTATTTACACTTGAGATTAAGTATGTATTAATCTATGTATGTATAAATGCAGGGTGCAGATAAAATTGTTTTAATATAGATAAATGTTACGACACGGTTATAGAGTAAATATTAAATATAAAGAGAGTTTTTTCATGGATTTTTTTGTCCCCGACAATGTGCACAGCTTCAGTCGCAAGCGAAGGCGGATGAGTACATCCAAATAAATTCGCAGTACTTCCTGTCCAGGGGACACTTGACCCCGAATGCAGATGGGATTTATGCCCACGAGAAGAGAGCCACCTTCTACTTTGTGAATGCCGTGCCCCAATGGCAAATTAGTAATGCTGGGAATTGGGAGGTAAATAATCCAGTTATTAATGAATGCAAATTCCCGTTCAATTTATAACGCCAAAGATTTCCTCCAATTCTATGAACATGAGAGGGCATTTGTTTCAAATCAGGCGTTCCAAAAAATGAATTTTGTATATTAGACTGATTTTAAATATATAAAATTGTATATATTAGAAATTAGAATCTGCTCTGAGAAAATACGCGGAAGACCATCAAGTAGTGCTTGAAGTGTACACGGGCGCAACGGGGGTCATGACACTGGAGGATGTGAATGGACAAGAACAGCCCATTTATTTGGGGAAGGACAGCTCTGGGCAATTGATGAACGTTCTACCAGTTCCAAGGTATGATGATAGATAATTACCTTTTTTTTATCATGATAGATAATGATGAAAAAAAATGTAGCTATATTGAAAATTAAATGAATCAAAAACGTATACATGGTTATACAAATGCAAAAAAATTAGTAACTTTTAATGGAACAAAATAATTGAATCAAAGAAGTAGCTGGATTTAATTTTTGAAATAAGAAACGGCTACCATAATTTTAATAGAGAATATACAACCAAATTAGTAGCGCAATTTTGAAAGAACGATAGCTTTAAGGTTATGTGAATTTCAGACAATGATTAAATTTTTATTATTTCATTTAATTTTTATTTCATTTAATTTTTATTTCATTTAATTTTTATTTCATTTAATTTTTGTTTCATTTAATTTTTATTATTTAATTTAATTTTTATTATTTAATTTAATTTTTATTTCATTTAATTTTTATTATTTCATTTAATTTTTATTATTTAATTTAATTTTTATTATTTCATTTAATTTTTATTATTTAATTTAATTTTTATTATTTCATTTAATTTTTATTTAATTTAATTTTTATTATTTTGTCAACTTATTTAATGAATTGCTTTTGACTTTGACCAGGACCATGTACAAAGTGATTATCAATTCCGCCACAAACCAGGGGGCGGTCGTGGTTCAATTCAACAATCCCTACGCGGAATTCCACCGGCAGGAGGACATTATATGCCCAGATGTGTGTGATCAATTGACCTGGGTCACATGGGACGTGAGCAACGCCAACCAAGGATATACCTACTGCTGCGACATTGCCTCCTTCCACGCCAAACTCCCGGAAGTTCCTTATCCCGGCAATCTGGAGTTAATGAGGACGTAGTAGCTAATAGCTAATGCAAATGTCTTTTTAATTGGTGCGGATATTCCCAAAAAACTATCGACTTTCAAGTGAAGAAATAGTCATTTTCTATATTTTTTAAAAATAATTCCGTTTTGTAATTTTATAGGTTATCTTATGTGTAAAAAACGAGTCTGCAGTTCTTTGTGTCATTTCTTGTCAAATAAAATGCTTGTACCTATATAATATGAAGCATAAAAGTGTACATAATCTCCACAAAAAATCAAGACTCTCGAAACGAATAATCTCCCACACGACAGCCATAATTAATTTTTTCCGCACAAATTTATCTGCATCGGCCCACTTTTATGCGTCTTCTATATTGAGAATTTGAGAATGACGAACACGTTTTAATAAATGCCTCAATTAGCCGATTTGTTGTTGAAATACAACTTAAAACGCACGTCCGATTGCAGCGCATTTATTTCTTTTTCAGCGCATATTATACGTACAGAGTGCCAAGAAACGATATTCCCCCCCATAAAAAATATGATCCAGCTATGTTACAGTTGCAAAGGCGTGTTTCCTATACAGAATTGTATTGCGGATCTAGAAAAAAAATGTATCCGATCCGACCACAATTACGGAAGTTATGGCGGTTTTTTCGAAAAAAAGTTTATCTCTAATCTCTCTAAAAACTTTAATTTTTCAATTGTTTTTTGAAAAACCGCCATAACGTTTGTAATTTTTGTCCGATCTGGATAGAATTTCTTTTGCTGGATTCGCAATAGAAGTTTGTATAAGAAACATGGATTTTTTAAAATAAAATTAAAAAAACGAGATTTTTCAAATTTTTTAGTTTTTTAAACTTGGCACGGAAAAATCGCCATAACTTGGTCAATTCGTGATTGAACTTTATAGAAATATTTTTTCTAGATTTGCAATAAAATTGTGTGCTTAGAAAACGCCCTTGTCCCAATTTTTACCGTTGGGAGAACAGTAAAAGAATTGTAGCTATAAACAGAAACAAAAAATTAATTTTGTCTGAAATTTAAATTTTTTATTTTTTTTGAAAAACCCGCCGTAACTAGGCCATTATTAGTCGGATCGGGATGAATTTTTTTCCCTAGATCCACAATACAATTCCGCAGGGGAAACATGCTTTGACTATTTTGCCACATGGTTGCATCATATTGTTTAGGGCGGTACATTGGTGTCTCTATATAACAACACTGAAGTGTAGGGCTAAAAATATTGTTACAGTGAAAAGTTGTTATATAGAGCATAAAATATGTAGCTTATATGTACGACGGGCTGAAAAAATAATGTTGTTATAGAGAAATGTTGTTATAAAGAGACTTGTTATATAGAAACTCCACTGTATATCGTTTCTTGGCACCCTGTACATTCAGAATTATGTACTTATCTACATTATTTGATTCAACGCAAGTATTCAAGCCTTGTTTAAAATTTCCATTGGGAATTTCCATTCATTCTCCCAGATCAAGAGCTTTTCCGTCACGGAAAATAATGGCTATAATAGAGAGTAGATGTAAAAGGACATGGACTGTCTGGTTATAACTGTCTGGAATCCCTTCAACACCACAATGCCCCTCATATTAGACCCAACACGGAGAATATCATGCCCTACATAAACAACTGGAATGTTAAATGTCTCGTTATGAGATTTAATTAAAATACATTGGCCAAGCACATGGACGAGGGCAGAATAACAAACGTCGTTCCCGAGCTAACTACACTGGAGTCTCTCTATAACAAGTCCCTTTATAGCAACATTTCTCTATAACAACATTATTTTTTCGCCCTTCGGATATATAACGTACATATTAATTGTTTCATAAAACAACGTTTTTCTGTAACAATATTTTTTTCCTTCCCTTCAGTGTTGTTATAAAGAGACTCCAAATGTACGTGACAATCCACCAGATTCTTCCTCTCATGTCAAGCTTGATTACGAGGCTACGGGGAAGCCTCCAGGATGACATTCTCTTGACTATAAATGTCAATTTATTGGTTGGATCTTCCCCCAACGCAGTTAACTTTCCGTGGGGTGACGTTCCTGCCCCTTCAAAATGCTATTTAAACCCCGAAGCTCCACGGAAATTTCATCAGAGCTCCCAGAACATTCAGAGCAAAAGGAAATACTAAGAGGATTATTAAGCTTAAAATTTAGTAGCACAATTTTCTGAAACTTGTTCCACAATTTTCTGAAACTTTGTCCAGTGAGAGGAAGTCTTTTTGGAGGGAGAGTTTTGGCGGTCATTCTGGAGGAACACGTCCTATTCTTCCAGGCACAAAAGAGCAAGCGACGTAAAAAGGAAGCCCAGGTGGATTCTTCAATTGGCCGTGGATGATCCAAAATTAAATCATTTAATTCTGGGTTTTTAGGCATCGAGCCCAAAAAACCCCAAAAAAAGTTAGTGCGGAAAGGATATGGGAAGTGCACAATGGAAATGGGGCCAATCCTCCCTTCCATGGACCTTGTCCGTGGTGTTGCTCGTCCTGACCATCATCTTGTCCCAGGATAAGATATTGGAGGCGGAAGGGAAAGGTCGGGGGATGAGGGCCTCCGCCATCCGGATCATGCCCCCAAGGAAGTCCAAATTCGCCGGAGGGAACGGTCGGAATTCCAACAACAATAATCCGGACATCCATTTCGGAGGGGAGAGTGAGGAGCTCAATCTGGGGATCCCCATGAGTCCTCAGAAGCGCTATTACGAGAGGAAGATGCGGAAGTGGCGACGGGCGAACCGGAACAAAGCTCATTCGGCTCATCCCAGCCGGGAGTACGACTCCCAAGAGGTTCTCAGCAGTGTCAGCAGTCGTCGACGACGCTCATTGGCTGGACCATTTTGATTGGAGGACGATGGGAAATCGGAATTCAGATGGAATTGAAATGTACGAACCGTGCCAATTCTGAAAGACGGGGACAGTTGTCTTTCAATAATTTTCTATATCACCATACAAAGCACAATTATTTCACTTGGTGTATATTTGAACAATAATAATTGCAGACGGAAATACCAGACATATGATACGGCTATATTTGTACGCTATATATTTGTTTAACAATTGAGATCTTGAAAAATGAAACAAAATTGAAAGCAATAATTATGTATGTACATTAATACACAAATTTGTACTTCAGTCTAAGTTCAAAGTTATATGGAAAGCAGAATAAATATAAACTTGCAAGACTGCTCCGTACAAGATGTTTGAATGTGTGTGGATCCGTTTATATGTTTATAGCGAATGAAAAAAAATAATTATGATTTATCCAAAATAAAAATATTTTATACATGCGTACGCACATTATATCGTATTACTGTAAGGCGCAATGTATTTTTTATTTTTACTGTATTTCATGCTCAGATAGGGTACTGTTATAGTGAGAGTCGACTGTACTGTCACAGTTATTCTTTGGGTGTACATTATATGAGGCAATAGCCTTTCTTACCCAGTAAATATATATGGAAAAACGAAGGAATAACGATCAAAACTATATTAATTTTTTAATTACCAGTTTTAGCCCATTTTTGGTCATCTTGAAACCAAAAGGTTTGGTCGATTAGCACTCGTGGTCGTGACGAATTGAATGCCATTATAAATCAATTTCGGCTATATATACATATAAACTCTCACATATGAGCATTTTAGTCCATCATAATGTCTAATTATTATATAATTTGGTGTTTTCATTTAACTGTAATTTATTTAACCGTAGAAAAGTCCTTACAAGTACGAAAAAAATCGTTGAGCACAAAATATTCTAGAGTACACCTTTATTTTTTTTTATATGAATATACATAGATATGTATGTAATATATAATATGTGTATATAAAATTGATTAAACAAGTATTACAACAATAAATGCATTCAAATGAGGAAATGAGTCAGTCCGTTTTAACAAGATAAACAAACCTATTAAATACTTACTAATTATTTACTAGGCGAATTATTTAATTAATTAATTATACTAATTACTGTCTAAAATTGTTTCATTGTTCATGGTTAAAGGAAAGTATATTTTCTATAGATCTTACTGAAGCCTATAATCCTACTATATTAGAAAATACAAATAAAATATTCACATCCAATTTCTGCCACATATAGCTTCGGCCGTCTGCTTCAAACTCCTGAATTAAAACAGCATACTTTCCACCCGCGAAATAAAGACGACGAAATAATTTTAATAAAACTGTGTGTATAATATCAACTTAGAATCAACGAAAAAATGAATTAAAAAATGGTTAGCTCGTTCAAAATTGTCCACATGAATATTCTTGGGGAATTGTTATACATAAATGGACATGATTAACAAAAAGGAAGTCCGTAATTTACACAATTGATCATCTTGCATGAGTCAACCCGTTTAGTCCGAGTCTCCAAGGGAGATTTATGCGCCCAATATATAATCCTTGTCCCAATTGCTCTCATTATCTAATCCCAACTCCATCTACGTATGTATTCCCTTGGGCTGTGTTGAACCTTTTTGTGGATAATTTATTTCAGGGTGTTACAGGTCGTTGTTGCCCCGCTGACAATAACAATAACAAACCTCTTACACAGCTCCAATGGACCATTTTTGACACTTGTATTTCCCTTGTCTATTTTTTTTGAACCCACTCGAACGGGCATGTTGTCATTGGGATTTTCCATGAGGGAGAATTAATAGCAATAAAAAATAAATAGGAGAGCGCAAATAGCCATGAATCTCATCCGTGAACACGGTCACGTTGGACTTGCTTGTCTTTTTTTTAAAGCTCGGAAGGAGACGAGCGAATTCAGTCCGTCCACCCACAATGTGGTCGCTGTCTCCTTCATGGGCAATAAAAAAAAGCTTCCAATGGAAGGGTTGTGCATGGCATGATTAATTAAGCGGAAAAAGCAAGGATAATCAAATAATCATCATTGGAGGTTAAACAATGTTTAAAAAAAATCCATTATGGAGATCAACAGTCTTTGTGAAATTGGGGATGCTCCCAGAAATATTTGTGTCCATATATTTGTCTTTTGGTTTTAGCAAGCTAAAGAGAAGCTGAGGGTGTGTTGGACGTAGCCGGAGGCGCTGCTCACATTCCCGCTGTCCGATGACACGCTTTGAGTTCGGGATTCCTAATCATTCAAATTTTTGAATTAGCTTTTTTAATTAAAAACATTTTTTGAATTATATTTTTTAATGAAAAACATTTTTTGAATTAAATGTTTTAATTTAAATTTGTTTTTGAATTAGCTGTTTTAATTTAAATTTGTTTTTGAATTAGCTGTTTTAATTTAAATTTGTTTTTGAAAAACATTTTTTGAATTAAATGTTTTAATTTAAATTTGTTTTTGAAAAACATTTTTTGAATTAAATGTTTTAATTTAAATTTGTTTCTGAATTAGCTGTTTTAATTTTTTTTGAATTAGCTGTTTTAATTTTTTTTTGAATAAGCTGTTTTCATTTAATTTTTTTTTTGAATTAGCTGTTTTAATTTAATTTTTTTTTGAATTAGCTGTCTTAATTTAAATTTGTTTTTGAAATAGCTGTTTTAATTTAATTTTTTTTGAATTAGCTGTTTTAATTTAATTTTTTTTTGAATTAGCTGTTTTAATTTAAATGTTTTTCTTGAATTAGCTGTTTTAATTTTTTTTAAAATTAATCATCCATTTTAATTTTTTCATTCAAACGCTTCAATTTTGACAAGAACCAAAAATGTTTACGGGAAGAAATCAAGACAAAACGGAATTTTCAAAATGATTAAAAATGTTGTATAATATTTAAAAATAATCCAAATAAAATACCAACAATATTCCTATTCAATTCAATTTCGTTTAGAATCAAAAATTCTTACGGGAAGAAATTCTGACCAAACGGAATGACATTTTAAAATTATTAAAAATTTTTGTATATTTAAAAATAAACAAAATAATAAGCCAAACATAAAAAATATTCCGAATCAAATTAAATTTGATAAGTACAATGAATGAGTCAAAAAGCGTTTATAATAGCAATAAAAACTAACCAATCCAGAGCTCAAAATGCCCTCTAGGGTAAAGCAAAGCTCATTAAAACTGGGACGCTCTTCCGGGTTATATCTCCAGCATTCCTTCATAACTTCCCGGTACCTGAAAAAAATCATTCAAAAAATGTAATCCATTTCAATTTTTTTTTTTTTAATAAATAAATTTATGAAGATGGAAAGTCTTCTAACATTTCTTCGGACGCCAATTTGGGCCGGATATTTCTCAAATTATTCTTGAGTTTGTCCGCAAAGTCCAGGCTATGACTAATGCCGGGATATGGGGATTCCCCAAGGGAGAAGATTTCCCAGGCCGTGATCCCAAAGGCCCAGACATCCGTTTGGGAGGAGAACGTCAGGGTTCGCAGAGCTTCTGGGGCCATCCACGGCCAAGGCAAAGGCTGATCACTAGCAGGATTTTTGGCGTAGGCCTTATAATTCTGAAGACGGCGGCTGAGGCCAAAATCACAGATCTTTGCCACCTTTTGCTCCGTTAAAAGGACGTTCCTTGTGGCTAAATCTCCGTGGATTACCTGGATTTGGCGTAAACAAAATAATAATTTATTATAAATAAAATAAAAATAATAATTATAAAAAAAAATTATAAATAAAATCATAATTATGAATAAAATCATAATTATAAAAAAAATTATAAATAAAATAATAATTATGAATAAAATCATAATTATAAAAAAAATAATAATTATAAATAAATAATTCTTTTAAATTCCCTACCAATTTTATCCGCAGCTAAAAATCTATTTAAATGGTAAGTATTAGAAATGTTTTACCTTTTTAGTACTGAGATAATCCATTGCTTGAGCGATTTGATAGGACCAAGTGTACAGATCTTGCTCGACCAAGGTCGGACCGGAGAAGGCGGAAATTGCCACCTCTTCCGGTGTCATAAATCTGGATTCAAATCAAGACAAAACTAATAATTCTATGATGCATTTAATTAAAAATACATGATGTATCCGAGAATAAATTTTAAGCAGTCAAAAAGGAATTTGAAAGGACATACGAAAATTGCATGTAGGGACTTTCTTCTGGCATCAAGGAGTGCTTATTTTTCCTGAGGAAGCCTTCCAAGCTCCCTAAAGGGCACACCTCGAGGAAGATGAAGACGGAACCTAATCTCAAATTGACGGTGGAAGCCCCAATAATCTCCAGGATATTCTCATGCTTCCCCAAATAAATCATGATCTTCAGCTCGGACAATAAGGCCTTCGTAAACATTTTGTCCACGTTGGGTCTCACGGTCTTGGCGGCGACTGGTCGATTCCCATGCACGGTTCCAGCGTATACCACTCCGAATTCGCCCTTCCCATACTCCTGGGAGAAATCTGGCTGCCAACAAATCACATAATGTAGGATTTTAGTCACCGCAAACGTTAGTAAACAAATTATTATTTTGTGCCAAAATGTGTACAGAATTTTGGATAGAAGTTTGTACAAAACTTTCAGCAAAAATTTGTACAAATATTTTATCAAACATTTGTACAAAAATTTAAGAAACAATTCGTACAAAAATTTAAGAAACAATTCGTACAAAATCTTAAGCAAGCATTTGTACAAAAATCGTAAGCAAGCGTTTGTACAAAAATTTAAACAAAAATTTGTACAACAAAAGCAAAAATTTGTACAGAAAAAGCAAAAATGCGTACAAAAATTTAAGAAAAAATTTGTACAAAAATTAAAAAACAAATTAACAAAAAATTTTTTAAAAATTGACAAAATTTTTTTAAAAAATTGACAAAATTTTTTTAAAAAATTGACAAAAATAATAAAAAAAATTGTGCAAAAATTTAAGCACATTTAAAAAAAATATGTAGTAGTAGTAGTATAAGCTTTTATTGATTTAGGCGGAATACGCCCCTTCAATATTTTACAATGTTTGTATGAGTT